>JANAVB010042020.1:35207425-35449925 GCA_029216955.1 Iris pallida | reverse complement strand
GAAGATTCGGGGTGCTCGTCCATAAGAAAATCTAAGAATTTTTTTTTTTTACTTTGCTCTTAGGACTTCGACATCCAAGACAGAAGGAAGAAGATTCGAGAAGTCGTTAACTTCGTTAGAGGATTGCTACGGGTTGGCGAGTGATCTCAATTGCAATCTTCTGTTTTTCTTCTTGAGAGTGGTGAGAGGTTGAACCTATTATGACAAATAATTCAACGTGAGTTCTGTCAATCTTATAATTTTATCTGAGTTATTAAAGGTTGAAATTTGTCCAAATGACGTAAGTCACCGTCATATACTTGTCTTCATCTTGTGCTTGGTGTCCGTTAGACGAAGAGTTGGTTTTGGTCAAGTGGATTGGCAAAAAAATTTCGCATGCGCCCAACAATGCTAAATATAATAATAACAATAACAGATGTTTAAACAACTTGGTTTATGTTTTTATTATAAAGGATCAAGTTCGTAGACTTCTTGTTTGATTAAATAATTAAAAATTGATAAGATGACTCATATAACCAGCCAAAGTTGAGAAGTCAAACTAATAAATTTAAACCAACTTTGAATTCCTCTCAAGATTTTATTTTAATTGAGTGGTTGAAAGTGACCTAAAAAAAATGCCAAGAGCTCGTTAAGACTTAAGAGCGTAATATGAGTTCTTACATTTGGCCGTCATGTGCTGCACTTGCAGGCTGTAAGTTATGTTTTGCAACAGTCTCCCTCTCTTTATTTATTACCAGTTGTAATGCTAAAATTGACATCCACTGTTAATCATCCCTTATTATATGTAATAATGTAAATAGTTGACAAAAAAAAATGTAAATATACAGAGACAAATTGAAAACGATATATTCATTATATTGGTGGAAACAACAAGTCTGAGTCGTTATTTATTATTTAAATCCCATGCTGATCCCTTACTAATGCGTAACTCAAGATGCCAACATAGTTGACAAATTGAAAACGAGTTGTAGTTGACAACTTGAAAACGAGCTGCTGACTCATCATTAACGAATTCCATTGTCCTTGTAACTTTGTTAATTTCAACCCGTTTTCAAATTGTAATTATCGAACTCAGTTGACTCTTGTGGTCAACAAAGAGAAGTATAAACTTCTTGGTCAGACGGACGGTCTCGGGATCGAAAATGTTCAAAATCAGTCCATGCCCGACCCTCCTGGCCCGCACCTTGACCAAAGCTCCCATCCGGCTGCTCACTTTAATTCTCCGCCACTTGAGAATTTAACTACTTCCACCAAGGCCTGAACCTAAGACCTCATTAGGGATGACTCCCACCTTAGCCAAATGTAAGAACTCATATTATTAGGTGTGAGCATTCGGTTTATTCGGTTTAAACCGAACCGAATAACCCAAAACCGAATTGGACCGAAACCGAATAAGCAAAACCGAAACCGAACCGAATTGGCCCAAAACCGAATTAAACCGAACCGAATTAAATCGGTTCGGTTTTCGGTTTATTCGGTTTATTCATATATTTTTGAGCTCTTTTTGTTAATATATATAGTAACTAAATATACGTAGACATATTTAGTATATACCTATATATATTAATACTTATATATATAGTACACACACACACACACACACACACACACACACACACACACACACACACACACATATATATATATATATATATATATATATATATATATTAATTAAATTTTCTTATTCGGTTTTCGGTTTTGGACCGAAACCGAAACCCAAAACCGAAACCGAAACCGAATAAGAAAATTTAGTATTTTCAAAACCGAAACCGAACCGAATTTTTTTAAAACCGAACCGAACCTCTTATTCGGTTCGGTTCGGTTTTCGGTCCAAAACCGAATAATGCTCACCCCTACATATTATGCACACAAGTGTTCTCTATGGAAAATCTGCACACAAGTGTTTGCACAGATAACCTATTTGTATTGATGTAGATGAGTGTTATGATACATAAAGTGTCACAACCTTTGTATAAAAATTGATTACAGAAAGAAACCACAAAAAGAATCCTAAGCAGGAATTGTAAGTACAAAAATATGGGGATTGTGATGATGGAAATTAAGTCTACAGTCGATTTTTTTTTTCTCCGTTGGCGATCCGATACGAAGATTGCAGAAGCTTGCTAACTCTTGATCATTGGCAGATTGGGCAGCAAGTAGGCTTTGTCACTGAAGGTTCTCTCTTCTGTGTATGCTCCTGTATGTGTGTGTATATGTGTGAGGAAGACATTGTCCCTCTATTTATAGTATTTCTTCATTGGAAATGGTTATGCACGCATGAAGCGAAAAAAAACTATTTTTTTAAATTTGAGGCGCGTAGACGGAGATTGTCGCATAGAGAACTGGAGTTCGTGGAGGTGAATACGTACGTATGTCACGTTCATGCTGCCACATGGCTGCAATTACATGAGACGTGCCGAGTGGCATTTGGCCACGTAATGCACGATTTTCACTAAAATAGGCAACATGCGGCCTGAAACGTGTTGTTCAATTGATGAAGCTGTCGCATAGCGCAGGTAAATGACACTTGTAAAACATAACATCAGTGCGGATGTCATGACTGTAACCGTCATCTACACACTGTACGGGATGGCTCAGCTTTTTATGGGGTTGTCAAAAGAGACTATGTGGCTGGGTTGAGTATGCAGCCGACCTGTACATATGTCACGCCCCGACCCGGAATCACCCGAATCATCGTCCTCGCAGGGGGCGTGATGCCGCACGAGCCTGGAGTTGCGCTCGTGCAAGACAAGATAACAAGTTCTCAAATGGTTATCTTTTGATTCGATTTTAACAATAAAAGGAAAACAGAGTATACGAAACAATTCTCTTTATTGATATTCAAAACTGAGATTACAAAGGCTTTCGATAGCCTAACAATACATGCCAGATTGGCTACAACACTCAGGTTCTCTCTTGTCCACAAAGGATTTCACTGTTCCATACATCATGCCTTCTATATCTCGGCCGAATCAATCCTGTTGCAAGTCCGAGCGTCAAGCGATCGCACGCTTCAATACGCTTCGGCATTCCAAGCCTCAACGCATTCAAGCAAAGCTTTGCCGCGAGCCATCCATTCCCTGCACCCTGCATAAAAGCTGGTGGGGGATCAGTACGTTCGTCCTCGCATGTACTGAAGCAAAGACTTTCTTTCCAAACCGACATTTTAGTATTTATGTTGAATCATGCAACTTAGCTTATGATCTTGCTATGTTCTCCTTAGGGTCGATTTCATGGCATATTCGAAAGCGTAAAGCATGTTAGCATGGCAAGCAATCTCGTGATTGATTCGTAGCGCGACTTCTTACCAAGTCGACGCACTCATCCTTGCATCGACGCAAGGTGAATACGCCTATCAGCTTTCCTTGTCATGTTATAAGTTCCCTCTATGCGGATCTATATGTGCACGATAAGAGTGTACCTTGTACTTTCGACCCAGGATCCGTCCGTGCAGGATATATATATACCTTGCACTTCCAACCCATCGCCCTTAACTATATGAAGGTCTTAGCGTATCCGCGCCGGAATGGACTAAAGGAGTTCCTTACTTTCTTTTCTCTCCTTTCTTTTCTCACTATTTGGTCGGGTTGCCCGACGTTTAACGGGTTGGTTGCGGTCCCAACAACCGAAACGTTACCGCTGCATACCATCATTTGCGGCTTTTCCCCATCTATAAGCGAGTGCTACTCGTCTTAAGGATGTGCGCCTACAAAGATTATTTATTTCCCTCCTAGGCCAAGCGGTTCTGGGGCGCTCCGGTATTTAAACGTTTAGGGGAAACACTCATGCACGAGTTACTATCACATTTAATCTCAAGTCCATCCCATTCGACCATGCAACGCCCGTATTACTCAAACAACCAAGCATAGTCTTAAGTCCGAGACTCAGACTTTATCATCTTGTATTTCTTTCGTTAACTTTCTATGTTCTTACGTTTCATACTTTGTTTCAATGTTCGATGGCATCATGCCTCAACTCAATGTTCGCCAACCGAACGACCCGAAGGTCTTGAACACCTTTCGAGGCATCATGCCACGTCTGACAGTTCCGTCACATTCATGCCACAACTGTATTCTTTCGCAACGAAGCCATCTTTTATTATCTCGTGCACGTAGGTACGTTTCGACACATTTATTATCTATCCTTTGCGTCGTGCACTTGCAGCACGCGTCGAAGCCGTATTTCTATATTCTATGCCTTAGTGTTCAATGTGCGGGGCTTGCGCGCTAGGGCGCTCGCCTATTATCTTTCAATGTTCTAGCCTTTCTAACTCGTGCACGAAGGCACGGTATGGTTCGTGCACTAAGGCACTCGCCGAGTACAGTTATCCCATGTTCTTGCGGCTTGCGCACCGAGGCGCTCGCCTTTACGATATCCAATGTCCCATAGCGACTCGTGCATATGATGCACGTTTCGTTTCAATTGTTCTAACTTAGTGTTCGACACTCACTACGATTTATCTTCTGATCGGACCACGCCCGTGGCGTCGATAGGTTAACTTAGCATACAATGATATATTTTAACTTATCGCATGAAGGAGTAAAAGAAGAGTCAATCCTTCCACCTTGAATCGATACGCCTTCGTCGTTTTGCCGAGCCGATGCTGCTCGATTTCCTAACTTCGTTGCACGGCCACTCTCCTGACTTAGCTATTCGAGCACTTCGTGCTTCATTAAATTATACGTCCGATTTGGCTTACCGTACCCATGTCTCAGTCCGTTGCAAGGTGACAATTTGCTTTCGCGGACCCCTTACTGAATAAGGCAGAATGCCGACCTCTAATATTTCTGCGTCAACGTATAGTCTGCACACGAAACCAACTAGAATCAATACTTGCATCGATGTGGACTTGCGCCTTGGTCGATTCGATTTCTTAGAATCTTCGAGCCGATTCAACGCACTTATCCTTCGGGGCAAAGCAGCGCTTCGCATCGATTCGACTCGATGCATTCTTTGGGATAAGGCAACTCTTCGCATCGACTTATTTCGATGCGTTGCTCGGGACAACGTAACTCTCGTATCGACTCGCATCGATACATTTTCATTCGGTCAACGTGACTCGTTGAGTCAACGCTTCAGCGTAATGCGCCGTACGGAGCGGGGCATTACAGAATATACCACTCGAAATAAGGTTCGTCCTCGAACCAAAACCAACACTCCGACTAAGTGTTTTATAGATCGTTTCACGATATCGCCCCACCAACGTTGTTCAATTTCACACTATCTTGCAAGCTTTTCATTAACATTTCAAAGTCCTTCCTGCAGCTCGATTTGAATTTGTATACAACTCAATTTGGATTCGTACCTATATTCAAGGCATCCCGAAGATATATGTATTTCGACCAAGTCCAGTGGTAGCAAATTAGAATAAAACTTACAGGTAAATTTCAATCCTATGCTTTCCATCTCGTACTCTCGATCGGACTTATGTTTAGCAACTGTTTTCGAAATTTTATCGCATACATATATTCGATACATACGTGATTCATTCAATAAAGTCACTGCACGCGACGCGATTCAAATTCGTATTTCTCTTTCGTATGTTTCGCCTGGACTATCAACTCTATACATCGCGTCGAGCCGTTGCACATCTGATCGCAACGATCCTTCGTAACGCCTTGCGTTCAAAATCGTTGCCCAACTATTTTTGAAGTCTTGCTATGCAACTTATCTCGATACGATTTCCTTTGTTGTCTTGCAAATGCATCAACATTCAGGGCTACGCCCGCTAGGTTACTTACTTAGGCACCGTGCTTAGCTTCTCCCGATGCAAGTTTAAATTGACATTGCACAAAGGCCACAATCTATCCGACACAATAGTTTACATCAAGGCGACGGTGCTCAAGACAAAGATCGCCTTGACACGAAGGTCTTTACGACACATCTTACAGTCGATTTTCTATCGAGTAGGAATTCACTAGCCAAATTCCCAACTTATCCGTCTCGCAACATCGAATACAAGTTCGATTCACGCAAGCTCAATTGCAAGGTGAATCCGAATCCAATGACATGACTCGTAAGTCATTCCTTTATCGTTCTCTCTCGTGCATAGCACGATTCTCGCAATCGCCTATCCGAATTACTAAGTTCGTTGGTGAATTTCTCGTTCGATCGTCGACCAACATAACCATTCAAGTATTCATCCGACGAATACTCAAATCTAACTATATCATTCTCAATCGAAAGTTGTTCCAACAATTCTCGATCGTCTAGATTAACAACATGCATCATGTTACATTTGTTATCGATGCAATCTCATATACGATATCGCATGGGTCATCTTACGGTCTGCAACGTTCGATTTGATTTGGCGGTCAAGTCTTCTAGGGTCAGCTGCCCCGAAGCTACGATCGATAATTGTGGATAATCACCGAAGGACAGTTACTACGAACCATGCTATATCTTATTTCGGAGCCAAATCACGTTCCGACGACTTCTATGCGACTATCCAATTTTGAACAAAACCATTTCTATCGGCGCAACTGATGCGCAACTATCCTTCGAGTAAGGTCATGCACTACCGTCGATGATTCTGCGATTCACAACGCATCTACTCGCATTGAGTTTGAGTCTATCTTATTTGTGGGTCGACACACGAGATGCTATACGCATCGAGCAATCGTCGATGATTTATAGTCTCGTCTTGATCAATCACAAAGTTCATGATCAACCAGTTGGTTCTTTCTCGTATTGTTACTTACAAAATTTTTGATAGCGCACGGCGCACTCCATTTTGTATTCTCACATCGTGCTTACGTTTCCTTACGTATCAATTTCGATACGTCGTATCAATTTCGATGGCGTAAGGGTCAACTTTGAATCCGTTTCAACGTCAACTTAACTCGTATCGCATACATCCAAGTTCGCAATGAACTTTTCCATACGCATCAACTCGTCTTCCGATTCACCGCATCCCGCTATACTTTGATCGCGTAACTGAGTTACCGATTATCCAACATCGAACCCTCGAGTTATACGATCACGCCATCTAAGGTTTTGCGTGTTTCAGTCGTACTCAAACGAGTTTCGCCGTAACGTAATCCAACTATATCTTAGGCACTATTTACCCGCATCAAACAACTCTCCACCGAAGTCGCATATCGTGCAATCCGATTATACTTTGTCCCGTCCAACATTTCTATCGAGATCGCAAGTCGTGCAATTCAATTCGCCTCGCCTAACATTTTTATCGAGATTGCAAGTCGTGCGATTCGATTCGTCCCACCTAACATTTTTTTATCGAGGTCGCAAGTCGTACGACTCATTCGTAAGTTTGAGTTTCCCTTTTCCGTCGATCTGATTATTATTTTAAGTCATAATCGTTCCGCTAGTCTCGGTCGTCTGACCGACTTTCTCAATCGAGTCTCGGTACTCTTCCGTCCGTTGCGGACAAACCTTTCGCAATTCTCACAATGCGTCGATACAATTCATCGCACAAGTGGTATATCATATACCACTCGGAGTCGAGTCATTCATCGCATACGTGGTATGGCATATACCACTCGGAACTTAAGTCATTTCCCTCGCATTATACTTAGTATAAACCGACGATCCCTTCCAACTCACGATTTCTGCAGTGATCGTGCTTGACCACAACCATAAATTTGATTAATTCAATTCCGACCCAACTCGTCCAATGTTTTCATTTGCCAACACAAGTTCGGTGTGCAATCGAACGATTCGTCCTATCGATTTATGATTTCAGTTATTTTTCGTTGCAACTCGTGCAACGATTTATTTCCGATTTCCGTTATACTCTGTGCAACGATTAATTTGATATGCGTTGCACCACGTGCAATAATTTTACTTCCGACATGCGTTGCACATCGTGCAACAATTTATTCCCGACTTTCAAAGTCATATACCCAATTCCGTTCAACACATTCGATATTCACTTATTACTTCCATTTTAACGCATATTCACAATTAACTCGTTGCACATCGTGCATCATTTTATTTCTCATTCAACATGTTACATTGCAACAACAATATCTCAAATCACATTTCACAATTTGTTGCACTTGTAGCAACTAACGTTTCACGGTAGTGCATTCAATGCAACGAACGTTTCATGACTTTCTCCGCAACATCAAGTAAATTCGAAGTACTTGCGGCAACGTTACCCGGCTTTGTATTAGACTTATTGTATGGAACATCCAGTACGGCGTCTATTAGAGTCAAGAGTGATTTCAAGTGGTGGTAGGCAACTCTTTGGAATTGAAACGAACCAAGCGTCCTGATAAAATTGAGCCTAGAGCTCTGATACCAATTTATCACGCCCCGATCCGGAATCACCCGAACCATGGTTCTCGTAGGGGGCATGATGCCGCACGAGCCTGGAGTTGCACTCGTGCAAGGCAAGATGACAAGTTCTCAAATGGTTATCTTTTGATTCAATTTTAACAACGAAAGGAAAACAGAGTATACGAAACAATTCTCTTTATTGATATTCAAAACTGAGATTACAAAGGCTTTCGATAGCCTAACAATACATTCCAGATTAGCTACAATACTCAGGTTCTCTCTTGTCCATAAAGGATTTCACCGTTCCCTTCATCATGTCTTCTAATCTCGGCCGCATCAATCCTATTGCAAGTCCGAGCGTCAAGCGATCGCACGCTTCAATACGCTTCAGCATTCCAAGCCTCAACGCATTCAAGCGAAGCTTCGCCGTGAGCCATCCATTCCCTGCACCCTGCATGAAAGATGGTGGGGGATCAGTACGTTCGTCCTCGCATGTACTGAAGCAAAGACTTTCTTTCCAAACCGACATTTTAGTATTTATGTTGAATCATGCAACTTAGCTTATAATATTGCTATGTTCTCCTTAGGGTTGATTTTATGGCATATTCGAAAGTGTAAAGCATGTTAGCATGGCAAGCAATCTCGTGTTTGATTCGTGGCGCGACTTCTTACCAAGTCGACGCACTGGTCCTTGCACCGATACAAGGTGAATACGCCTATCAGATTTCCCTGTCATGTTATAAGTGCCCTCTATGCGGTTCTATATGTGCACGATAAGAGTGTACCTTGCACTTTCGACCCAAGATCCGTCCGTGCAGGATATATATACCTTGCACTTCTAACCCATCGCCTTTAACTATATGAAAGTCTTAGCGTATTCGTGCTGGAATGGACTAAAGGAGTTCTTTACTTTCTTTTCTCTCCTTTTTTTTCTCACTATTTGGTCGGGTTGTCCGACGTTTAACGGGTGGGTTGCGGTCCCAACAACCAAAACGTTACCGCTGCATACCATCATTTGCGGCTTTTCTCCATCGATAAGCGAGTGCTACTCGTCTTAAGGATGTGCGCCTACAAAGATTATTCATTTCCCTCCTAGGTCAAGCGGTTCCGGGGCGCTCTGGCATTTAACCGTTTGGGGAAAACACTCGTGCACGAGTTATTATCACATTTAATCTCAAGTCTATCACATTCGACCATGCAACGCCCTTATTACTCAAACAACCAAGCATAGTCTTGAGTCCGAGACTCAGACTTTATTATCTCGTATTTCTTTTGTTAACTTTCTATGTCCTTACGTTTCATACTTCGTTTCAATGTTCGATGACATCATGCCTCAAATCAATATTCGCCAACCGAACGACCCGAAGGTCTTGAACACCTTTCGAGGCATCATGCCACGTCTGACAGTTCTGTCACATTCATGCCATAACTGTATTCTTTCGTAACGAAGCCATCTTTTATTATCTCGTACACGTAGGCACGTTTCGACACATTTATTATGTATCCTTCGTGTCGTGCACTTGCAGCACGCGTCGAAGCCGTATTTTCATATTCTATGCCATAGTGTTCAATGTGCGGGGCTTGCGCGCTAGGGCACTCGCCTATTGTCTTTCAATGTTCTAGCCTTTCTAACTCGTGTACGAAGGCACGGTATGGTTCGTGCACTAAGGCACTCGTCGAGTACAGCTATCCCATGTTCTTGCGGCTTGTTCACCGAGGCGCTCACCTTTGCGATATCTAATGTCCCATAGCGACTCGTGTATATGATGCACGTTTCGTTTCAATTGTTCTAACTTAGTGTTCGACACTCACTACGATTTATCTTCCGATCGGAGCACGCCCGTGGCGTCGATAGGTTAACTTAGCATACAATGATATATTTTGACTTATCGCATGAAGGAGTAAAAGAAGAGTCAATCCTTCCAGCTTGAATCGATACGCCTTTGTCGTTTTGCCGAGCCGATGCTGCTCGATTTCCTAACTTCGTTGTATGACCACTCTCCTGACTTAGCCATTCGAGCACTTCGTGCTTCATTGAATTATACGTCCGATTTGGCTTACCGTGCCCATGTCTCAGTCCGTCGCTAGGCGACGATTTGCTTTCGTGGACCCCTTACTGAATAAGAAAGAATGCCGACCTTTAATATTTCTGCGTCAACGTATAGCCTGCACACGAAACCAACTAGAATCAATACTTGCATCGATGCGGACTTGCGCCTTGGTCGAGTCGATTTCTTAGAATCTTTGAGTCGATTCAACACACTTATCCTTCAGGGCAAAGCAGCGCTTCGCATCGATTCAACTCGATGCATTCTTTGGGACAAGGCAACTCTTCGCATCGACTTAGTTCGATGCGTTGCTCAGGACAACGTAACTCTCGTATCGACTCGCATCGATACATTTTTATTCGGTCAACGCGACTCGTTGAGTCAATGCTTCAACGTAATACGCCGTTGGGAGCGGGGCATTACAGAATATACCACTCGAAAATTTACTTCTTTGAAGAGTAGCACATGACCTATATGAGGAATCACTGCCTTTAGTAAATAGGACACATAAATGAGAAATCCTTTGAACGCATAACTACCATGCGTTTGAACTTGGATTTTTCATACTTCTACAAGACCTCCCTTTAAAGTTTTCAAAACTTAAACAAGTTTTGAAATACTTTGAAAGAAGCATGAAATGAGACGCATAAAGAAAGGGGACGCACAGCCATTGCCGCGTTGTCAGCTTTTGATGTCTAGATATCAGCTTTTGATGTCTAGCTGTCAGCTTTTAAGATCTACATGATTGAGTAGGTGGGGTTACCGCGTGGAGAATATCCCGGAGTGCGACGAGCGCCTTCCGTGTGACAGAGAAGCTCGAGGAGTGCATTGATCATCTATTTTGGAACATATATGGTAAACAAATATATGATTGGATTTTCATATTTACTTTGGCCATATATTTATTATTGGATTTTTATATTTACTTTGACCATATATTTATTATTGGATCTTTCATATGATGACTTTTCATATAATTGGACTTCCAATTATGGCAAGCCAATTATGATTGGATTTTCATTGAATATATGATTAATATGTATTAGAATTTTTCATATATATTGGACTTCTATATAGGTTTCTAATATGGTAACACTTATTTATGCAAGGGTTTATAAAAGGTTGATGCATGCAAGTTAAAAATATAGAAGAAAAGAAAGGGAGAAGAAAAAGGTGGCAAGAGTGCTTGTGCAACTCTGGGAAGGAGAAAGAAGCATTGGAGGCCATTTCAGCGAAGGAGATCAATTTCGGGTATTTTTCGTTGTCTTCCATCTTCGTGGTTGTAATCTATTTTCTGTCCCATTGAGTTGTAGTGATCCGTTTGGATCGGGATGGGCTAGTAGAGGGTGTATTCTCTTTATTCCATTAGCATCCCGTGGTTTTTTTATCTGAATTTTCCACGTAAAAATTTCTATGTCTGCGATTTATTTTTTGTTTGTGTGCTTTTGCTCGGTTCTCTCGCAGGGCTCTCTGGTTTGGGAGAACGGTTTTCGTGCTTAGTTTCCAACACTCCATTGATATCTGAATTGTGAACTTGCCAAACTATACTTAGAGTATGATCGGCTTAACAACGTCGAGGTAGTACACCTCACCAAGCAATACTCTTTGAAGAAAGAGATGACCAAAATATACAAACTAAGGAATAACCGCCGTAGTGAATAACCTTGCTTTCCAGAATAATCTTGACATGAAATTTATATCTTATTGCATGTCCTTGTGCCTGTATCCTATGTATCCTAAAAAATATTCTAGCCTCGGTCTTCTATCTTTTATCAAATATTGTTGTCGGGCGTAAACTAGTTCATAATAATATCTAGACTTATGGTCGACTAGATTGGTAAACCTAATATTATATGATATCAATTTAGAGACTAGTCTAGAAATTTTAGAAAATTTTGGCAAAGTCTTTTGTGTATTATCGTGTTTGGAAAACCTGTAAAACATGATTAATCGACCCGTCGTAACTCAAAATTGTATTTAAAATCGAAATATATTATATCCCCTTGGATGCCAATTGCCCATTGGAAGTGTACATTCCTTATCACCATAAGAATACAAGAGTTCAAAAGTGACAAGGGAAGGAAAATCATACCTTAAACTCAAACTAAGTTAAACAAGAAAGTAATAACTTAGAATGTACATCCTAAACTGTCTCAAACTTGGACTTCATAAAAACATATTTCATATCCTGATTTTGGATATAAATAACTACACTTCTGAATATTATTTTGGAAATATATCAACTGGTCGGCCATCCTCAATATTTAAGTTAAGTATATGCATACACAAAATTTTAGGTCATTCGGAGGTAATGATTTGACCTACGTGACCATTATACCAAAATGTGTCAATTACGACAAAATAGATTCAATGTTGGATGTCTATGTTTAACATGGTGTAAAAGCTTCAAAATACAAATTCAATGACATTATACGTGAATGCACTAAATTAATCTAAAATTAGTTTATTTAAACTATGTTGTTTGCTATATAGAAAATAGCTTGCAAGAAAACTTCACCGACAAAAACATGTTTAGAAAAACTGCACACTTATGATTTATTAAACTTGGTTTTTTCGATAATACAATTATACGATCTTGAAGTCTAGTTTCTGATTATGAAATTTGTTCACTAACTTGAAATAGTTAAGATACAAAAATCAGAGTCTAACAAACATGTGGACAATTTACGTTAACTACCCATGAAACAAGGTGGGGGAGAAAGAGGAGGGGGGGGGGGGGGGGGGGGGGGGGGAGTTAATGTCTTTTGATTCCTAGATTGTATGATACAAAAAGAAAGAAGAATTAGAAGAGATGAAGAATAATGAAGGGGGTTTCCTAGTATTTGCGATATAAAGATTTCGAACCATAATCTCGATCTGGTTCCCGTGTAAACCCCTTGTCTCAAAAAATTGTTAATTTTACAATATATTCTAGATTTCTAATTAAGTTACGCTTGACAAGGAAGTAGTTTAGCTAAGTAACTATGTAAGTAAAAAAAATACAAACAAGGGATTCAATTATTTAATTGAATAAACTAGTAATGGGAGATATATACAAGAAAAAAAACAAATATTGATTTACAATTACTCAATAAATAATAAAGAAAGTAATTAGTTAAAGAAAAATTAGATACAAGTTAGTTAAATAAACATCTCTACTATTATAAGAGGGGTTTCAAAACGGCTCAAGATTGAGCCGTCTAAGCCGTGTGTATATCATCAACCATATAATTTTTTAAAAGTTTAAATTATGTAAAAAAAAAATTATTGAAAAAAAAAGTTTAAATTTGTTATACATATTCAACAAGGAGAATCGAACTCAACCAAACAAAAAGAGCACCTCTCACCTTAACCATATTTGTTAGAAAAAATATTTGATTATAATTGAATAATATTTTTATTATGTGTTACTATTGGTTCAAAGCACCTGCATTTACTTAGTACATATAAATCCTAATCAATTTTAGTCAATTATATATGTGGCAACCACCGACCCATACATATCTGATAAATACTAAGCGACCCTTCCTTCCCTCCCCTGCTAACTGCCTATCCATCCCCTCTCTATTATCTGCCCATCACCACCCCTCCTCCTCCCGCCGACATCGCAGTTGCCACCACCCCACCTCGTCAGCAGCGCTGCCTCTCCTCTTCCATCCCTGCTCGACACCAACGAGATTTCGCCGCCAGCCAACAACCCACGGACATCGCTGATCAACCGATCCCTGGTCGCACGACTACACCGCGTCGCGACCCCCATACTTCCACCTCGTCCCCTCTACTCGCCGGACCTCCCCCATTCTCCCCATTACCGGTCCGACGACACTGCCTACACCATCACACGCCTAGCCGACAAACCACCGTCGTCTTCACACGACCATCCCAGACCGCCCGAGCACCACCCAGCCTCGCGCCGCCACCTCCTTGACCCTCTCGACGAACCCAGAGCCCCGAGCCCACCGCCGGAGAACCCAGCCAGGAAGGAAGTATACATCCCCGGTTCCCGCTTCTGTAACAGAGGCATCAACCATTTAAATTCCGTAAGTTCTCTCAAAACCCCCTCCTCAATTGTAAATAGCAGACTCGCCTAGTTTATTAGTAATTTCAAGTATTAAGGAATAATATTAGAATTACAAATATGAAGTTATTAAGATGAAACAATTATGTAAAATATGATAATGAAAGAAATATGATTGCTAGATACTAAATATAGATTTATATAGCAAATAAAAAATAAAAGAAAGAGTAAACAAGATAGTTAAAGTAAAGTGTATAGAAAAAAACCACACAAAATATATAGTGTATAAGAAATTAATTAAAAGTCAAAGTAGAAGAATGAGTTTAATGAGAGAAGAACAAAGAACAGTAAAATAAACAGTTCTAGTTAAAAGTAAGAAACAAAATAAGGACATGTAGAACTAAATTAATTAGAAATAGTAATTTGTATTTTCATATAGTAACCCTTCAAACCTAGAAATTATAAGACAAGAATGTTATCCTCAAGGACCTTAACTAGGTTAAACAAATTAGATCCAATAATAACCTACCCAATACATATTCTGATTTTATTTTGCAGGATTGGTTGTGGGATCCGACCAGACCGTAATTGTGGGTAGACCGTGGATCGCGAGATCTGGAGCTATCAACTATCCTATCGCCTGAATGATCAAGTAAGTACCTATTTAATGCTATCACATTACAATTACCTTATATTGTAGTGATCCATCTATGCATGTTTACCTTTCTAGTTATTGATTGTACACACACGAGAGGAGAGTTCATATTCTTGTTTACTTGTATAATGTCGTTATCATGATCATGTTTTCTTATATCGTTATCGTGATTGTGAGATTGGGACTATGGGGGTAAGTACAGCCACTAGGCACGTGGACATATATATAGTATCGTGGCGTTCTCACATCCTAGGGAGAGTATCATGCACTTAATTATCGTTATCATATCGTGTTATCGTTTAAACCCAAAGTCGTCTACGGGTTGAAACTTGTGCGTCTAAAGACACATGAGCACTCACTGTATAGTTTTGAGTTCTATTAGTTTCATCTTTCTTCTTGATATCTGTTACTATCATTTCCTATCGTTACATGTTTTACTTTCATATCGTACATGTTTCTGCAGATTATCCGATTCTCATGTTTAGTGCATTACGTGCCTTAGATTATAATTGTATCTTGTTAGCTTAGACTTGTACTTGCTCCAATCCTGATTTTGAGAGAAGCGGGAATCGATATTTTGTTTCTGTATACTTCAGCCTATTCTTAGTTAAATAGATATGGTTGTAGCTATTCTTTAGGTCATTGTTGTATTCTTTTATCCTAGTTTAGTTATTGTGGATGTTAGATATTATTGTGGATTTTATTATTGTACTTAAAATACCTAGACAACGTTAACGTACTACCACCAATATCCCGATGTAGGCATGAATTGGGTACGTTATCGTATCCTGAAAAGTGGGAGCATGTCGTGACACCCCGCACATGGATTGAAGTCCACGAAAGAAGCTACTACTTGGTTTGCAATAGTCTCTTCTTCTCTTTTCTCCCTCTCCTCTATTCTTCTTTTCTCTATCCCTATCTCTTCCTACTCGGGTGCTGCACCCGCTCCCCCCATGGGTTGCTACCAGTCGACCACTCTTGGATGGGCCCGACTACGGTGGTGTCCCGAGTGGTGGTGTGAGGATTGCTTCACTCCTCCTTCCTCTTCTTCTTGCACATCTTCTTTTTCGTGATTCTCTTTCTTTTTTCTAACTCTTTCTCTTTCTAGCTTGTTATAAGAAGACTAAGGGGAATGGGTATGCTACTAGGGACACTTAGTATTTTAGGACCGTAAGGCAACTCTAGAGGAGGGGTGAATAGAGTACAGCAAAATAATCTATCCAATTAAAAAATTATACTAAGTAAAGACAGTTAACAACTTATATGCAAGACAAATATATAAAGCGGTAAGGATAAGAGAAAGCAAACGCAAACACCAATTTTATCCTGGTTTTTGTCTGAGAGGATTAGTCCAGGCCCAAGAACTCTTGCTCGGAGTTGTATCCAAAACAATCATCAATAGTGAATCGCAAGCTTTAATGGCTTGCCACTTCTTTACAACCACAAGCTTTAATATGAAGGCTTGACGATCACTTCAAAACTAGAGAGAAAACTTGTTGAGCCAAGCTCTTACAACTTTGACAAACTTCTAAACCGAGATCCCACTTGGCACTAGAAGACTGGAGAGTTGATCTTGGAGATGGAAAGGTTTAGGCTCTGAGTGTTTGCTCACTAAAGGATAGAAAGATTGAGAAGAGATGAGTGAGTAAGAATGTAAAAACTCATGTCTATTTATATGATTTTATGGAACATAGTTCGATCAGAATTCAGTCTAAAATATTTAAAAATTTTGAACGTTGGAAGTACAAAATCAGGGATTTCACAACTGGCCACATTTCTAAAATGGGCTAACCTAGTTAGGCCAGAATTCAGCCCGAGTTCGGTTGGTTTATCTTAGAATAGTCTAAGGGTTTGTATGTCCTAGTTTTGGTTTGATTTGGGTTTGTATATGTGGATAGGTTTTAGGCTATTTGAGTAGACTTTGAGTATGCCAGTGCGAATCGATGTATATAAGTCCTGGACTCAAATAAAATGTAAATTACATTGATGAAATACAACTAGACGTAGTACAATCGGCAATCATCATAGCATTGTTGAGTCTTCAGTTGGATCAGTTGTATCATATAGTGACATATGGAACCGTGGTTTAGTTAACTATCGAAATCAAGTTAACTGAGACCGAATGGGCCAACAATCTTCCCTATTTTGATAATTGACAAACTATGTACAATACTGCAATTCTTGGATGTACACAGCTCCCCCCCAACTTGTGGAGCGATTTGATACAATAATGATGTAGAGTATCATGTCTGATGTTCTCTCTCCCGTTGTCATTTGATCGAAATGGCGCGCTTCACCAAAAATGGTAGAATATTATGTTTGACAAAGAAACAAGAGAGTGAAACAACACATATATAATAACCAGTTGTTTATGTGAAATGTTGATAACATTGCATTTATTGAATTCAAATAACTGGTTTCAAACCAAAAAGCATACAATGAGTCTAAAAAGATAGGAAAAAAAATCAAGTGATGTGAACTAAGAACATCATAGTAGAGCAAAACTAAAGCTTTAAGCTTCAAATTCCGCTGTAACATCTAGTGGGCATCTCCATTATCATCTGGTTCAATTAATCTATTAGGGTCATAGAAGGCGTTTGCTGGATCCAAGTATCTCTGCACATAAGCATGATCGATGCGATAACCTGGACGATTTGGATCTCTGAGAATCAAAACTGGTCCGGCTAGGTGTTGAGTTATTTCCAAGAGTATTTCCAAGAGCCTGAGTCTGAAGTGTCTGGCGGTGATCAAAAGCACGATAGCGATCATCTTACATTCTAAAGCGATCATGCAACATAATGAGGATCGGTTCCAAAGTAGCAGGTGGCTCAGTAGCAGTATGTAGAGAGTCAGCTGGATGTGTTTTTGAGTTGAAGGAAGAGTTACAAGGTAAAAGATATGCGCGTTCAATCCTACGAACTTGATTAATAGGTAGAGGCTCATCAAGGTACATGTGTCAAGAGAGAAGTCGAAGAAACTAAAAATAGTTGGCAAGTATATGGCATAAAGTAATGGATGCCCTTTCTTGCGAGATTGAACCATTTGGGATATGATAGTTTATGGAAGATTAACAGAATAGAGAAATGCAGATGATATAAGGCAGAGACATTTCTAAGTAAGAAACTTCGTCAAGGTAAGTTTTCTTAGGTAGAAACGTTGAGAAAATGATACGATGCATTTCAAAGAAATAATTATTCAGATACCATGCATCGAATCTTCTGGGTGAAAAATTATGTGGTGCACAAACTAAGTTTTTTGAAAGTGTCCAGAGTTACATTGCATGATTTAAGAAATACGTAAAGAAATATTAAGGTTTTATGGTAACCAAGATAAGAATAAATAGGTACTCCTAAGGACAATGTAATTCCTTGAGAAAAGATAGTATACTAGTTTCGAGGTTGTCATATAATCGAAGAATTTACTCTAATCATTAGTAATTACCAAACAATTAGAAAGCAATGACAATGGATCTATGTTTTGGGAAAGGGATAATTAACTCAGGATAAAATGCATGGCTAGGCTGATAACTAACTAGTGAGGGTGTGGCTCTAGTGTCAAATAACGCAATAGCAGGAAATATAGCAACTAAAACCATACCTGCTATGACTTCCCCTTTGGGTTCCGCATCCTCTACTGCTAGTGAGAAAGCTTGTTCATACTTCTGACCAGGGCCCTATGCTCTGGTCCTATCGAATTATACTGACTGCGGAGGTAATGGTGGGCGAGGTGCTCCTATTGCTAGTGCTATGAGCCTCGGCACCTGCTGAACCGGTCGGAGTACGGGAAGTGATGGAGCTGTTGGCCTCGGGGTCAGCTGAGCATGCACTTAAGCCCATAGCTCAGGGCAATCTTTAATCATATGTTGTCCTGATCTGCATCTCAAGCATAAGCCAAGACGAATTCGACAAGCATTTCGAAAATAGTCCTTTTCGCAGTAGTTGCAGGTGGGCCTCTGATAGGGCATGCCTCTCTGCTGTAGCTATGCCATGGGTCTTCTACTAAGCTCGCACTGAGTTACTCTAGCTGGTACTAGGGCTGGTGGGTAGGTAGAGACCTATTCAGGGCTACTGATATAATGTTCCTTGTAAATTTATTCTGTTGCTGATGTACTTGTAATAACTTTAGCAAGAACCTTGCCACTAAAACCTCATTAGCGTAAGGAATCGGCAGCTGTGATAGAGGCTAAGGAGGAGGTGGCATGTATTCTTCCTGGGGAGCTGGGGTCTACTGGTTAGGCTGTCCTATATTGCGTCCCACAGCTTAAGGGTACTGCTGGATATGTGGGATCGTCTAATCCGATTGAGATGAATGCCCTTGCGGAAGAGGTGTGTTAGGGGTCATTTTTGAAGGCTGCGAGGGAACTTGCTCCTCTTGGACTGTCGAGTCTTCAAAGATGATGGTGAGAGAGGCAACGTGACTGCTACTAGTGTTTATCCTATTGGCACGAAGGTAAGCGCAATGTTAGAACAACTTCAAGCAAAGAGAATTCAAGCAATCAATGGAGAGTTCGAAAGAGTTTGAAGTCAAAGAAGTAATAAATTTTGGATGAGTTACTATTCATATTCTTATATGCAGGCTTGCTTGGTACTATCATGTAACCAAACAATATTTTTGTTGACCTGTATCACCACCACAAAAATATTTAACGCCCAGTCCAAATATACGTAAGACTAGGCATACGAAACATGCCAGTTGCATGCATACGAAGAATACTCTAATACGTGGAATCTTCGTACACATACATAAGCTGTAAATAATAAATCACAGGCCAATCACAGATAACTATATCTCATCCACAGAACACAGGAATAAAGCAATAGTCGGAATAATAAAATAAAAGAGCCAAAAGATATATAGCCAGGTAGAAACAAATGTATTACCAAACAGCTATGAAAAATAGTTTGAGATAACTAGAGTTCGACCTCATAAAAAAAAGAAAATAAAAAATGTCTACTACAATGTATCAAGTCATGACTAATAAACTAGATCATGGAAGGCGAGGCCTCATCAACTGTGAAAGATAGATCCAAAGCAGATCCGTACTCCTGGAGAAAGTCCTGGTGGTCTAAGCCTGGAGATTCACCAGGTCCTCAGAGAGATGTAACAAGATATAAGAAAATAATATGCCACATAAACTATGAAATAAAATAAAGATGCATGCAATTAGGTGCCTAACCATTCTATTGGGAATATACAGTTAAGAGCAAACCTTCAACGCAAGGGCCTTCTGGCTATAAATGGGATCGGCATAGTCCCCACTTAGGACACCAGGGGCCTAAGAGCATAACGTTTTATAAATGTTAGTGGCCAAACTGAGAGGGTAATCTCACACCGTATCTCCAGCGGAGCTTCCGGGTTACAGCAAGGAATAGTACAATAGTGACCCATACATTAAGGAACTGATCTCCCCACCCCATGCACAACAATTTCATCTTTATGACTCATATGAACCTCAAATAACTGCCAAGTCTACTAATCATGCAAAATTTATTGGCAATTATACCTAACTATCGTACGTCTCATACGTATCGATGGCCAACCGACTACGCGAGTTCGTGCCCTACATGTGACTCAAAACTCGTGATAAAGGAAGTGTCAAGGCCATATGAGATATACCAATACCTCATTTCAGTGGGTGGTCATCTAATACTAAGTCATTATGCATAAAAATAAAAAAGCCATAAAATGACTAATGCAGTCGCTCGCACCCAAGTATGACTTGGACGTGCAATGTAATTGAAACATGCAGTATATAAATAAACTGAATAAAATAACAGAAATATATAATAAATGAACAGAATATATTAGCAAGGTATTTTGCCTGAAGGTGGTGTACAAATGACAATATTTAGCAACTCTGATCAAGGGCAATGTAAGTCAACTCCCGCAAACGTCCTTGGATGCTGAAATATACATCACGAACGTTTTTGGTATAAAATAAATGTCTAAGATCTCATACCCATTAGTCCAATTCTGGACACAGGGGCAAAATCTTAATTTTGGGCCAAATTGGTGTCCGTCGTTGGGCCCTTTTTGCATCTAAAAGCGTACCAATATATGCGGTCTCTAAAGTCATCACGTTATATGTCTATAGGTCCGATTTTAAGATACAAAATCAACCTTATGTTCAAAGTTAGATTCCGGTGAGTCGTGCACAAATTCGTCCGTAGGATCGGATTACGGGCCCGCCAAAATAGCGTTCCGGTCGACCTTCTCAGAATCGGACAAAACTTGCCTCACATGAATAGGAAAATGATACGAGTCCAGTGGAGTAAGTTTCGTCTCGAGATGACTATTGTAGGCTAGTTTACAAGGAGGCAAATATGGGATATCTCGACCAATACGTCTCGATTTCGTCGCGCACACACAACGAAATTGGATTTTGTCGCATCCCACACGTCCACGAATTCGATACGCACCTTTCGATACTTTTGGTTCATGAACACGTCGCCCGGTTTGTCGGGACGCACGTGTATTGGTAAAAATTTCTAATTTTTTTATTTTAAAAACTGTTTTTGTCGATTTTTGCAACCGTTTTAACAACAATTTATTAAGTGAAAAATAAAACCAAAATTTGAGTTTTAATCACATATAGGTTGTCTATAAATCTATTCAAATAGATTTTCAAATATATCGACGGATTGGCTAAAAATTGCCTTCCAAAACAGTGCACTGGACATGTTTATTTTTGTCCTGTTTTTGGGAAAAAAAATGGATTTTGGTTCTAATTTTTTTTCGATTTCTCATCGAATCCGAATCATTTTAATACGAACTAATTGGCAGGATTCCTAGATGGTTATATAGGCATTCTATAGGATTTTATGGAGTCAGAAACGATCTAGTATATGCGGAGAAAAACTGCGATAAAACAACATACCTTGCGACAGCATGTGATGCTATGCGCGCAGTGGCCGCGGCTGCTCCGGGCGGCGCCGCACCGCTGCAGTCGATCGTAGGGGGTAGCTTGGGGTCAGAGGTGGCAGAGGTAGGGCGAGGATTAGGGTTGTAGAATCGAATTTGTTTTCTCCCGTGGTGTATTTATATACACATACGCTGTCTTGACTCGGTTTAGAAATTTGGGGGGTGGGGTCGCGAGATAAGGGGTTTAGCTTCTCGCGAGAAATTCATGAGAAGTTCATTAAGGTTTTTTTTTTCTTTTTTATTACTATTTGTATATACAAATATATGTATTTATACACTAATAAAATCTAAACAAATTTATAAAAATTCCTAAAATTTCAAATATATTTCTATAATATTCTAGTAAAGATTTAGCACAAAATCTATATTTATATAAGATGTAGCATTTGCCTGCCACTTTTAATTTTAGCAAAATTCACTAATTAATTACAAAGCTATTGAAAATTATAAAAATACTGTAAAATTGAAATAAATTAAATTAAAATTAAAAAAATATTTTTCTGAAATAGTAAGTATATAGCTTGTACAATTCTATATATACATATAATGTAGAATTTTATTTGCTACCCTTAATATTATCAAAATTCTAGTATGAAATCAAGCTTATTTAAATAAAATAGAAATACTGTAAAAATAATAATAATTCTAAAATTTATGGGGGTTTACAAAGCCAAATAGAAATTAGGTATAAAATCGATTTGTCCTTCTCATTCTTTATATATATTTAGTAAGTGTTATCTATATAAGTTGTTTCATAGAGCTAAGTACAGGTTGTGTGTGTGTGTGTGTGTGTGTGTGTGTGTGTGTGTGTGTGTGTGTGTGTGTGTGTGTGTGTGTGTGTGTGTGTGATAATATTTATGCATATTAGTTGAATTCGACAAACACCCACCGTAAGTATTATACCATGTCTATTTGATTTACAGTATTTACATGCTTTGTATGTTTCATTAGTCGTACACTCTAGTTATACTTGTTACATGTTACTCATGTTCAGTACCAGCTTACTTACATGATTATTCTTGTTGACACAGTAAACGTGATACACGAATTAACATTGCATGGCATGCTAGGTGACTCGTACATGATCATTGATATTTATTTGTTTATGGATTATCTTTGTACATGTTTGACTAGAGTTATCTCTTATTAGAGTCGAACTGAACAATCACTAATCGCGTCCAAGCGAGCTCTGCCTCAAACAAGCAGGTACCTGTAATCTGTGCAGGAAACTGGGGGATTGTCAGTATACAACCATACTGGTAAGTGAGCCCCTCGCCCACCCATACAAAACCAACACGTTATTTTTGTGAGTACAAATTATTCTTTTGTAGTCTTTCTAATATTACCTTAGGATCAGTTTCAAGACATACTCCTGGTCTACTCTGTAACGCAATGACGTAATCGTGCTATGAAAACCATTCGTATAACAACATTGAGGCCGTGCCTCGCAACTTGGTACCATTTGCTCAATACTTGCCTTATGGACTTTCTCTGTTTCATCGTGCAACTTGCTCAATCCTACACTTGTGAACTCAGTGACCACAACTAAAAGCATGACACCATATCTCGTGTCGAAGCACGTGTTTCTGCTATAGCCAAATCTTAGGCCCCAAACTTGTGTTGTATACCGTGTTCCCATTTCTTGACTCCTTTGTGCCGTGCATATACTTTTTGACTCATTCGTGACGTGCACACTCTTCTTGACTCAATCGTGTCGTGCATAATCTTCTTGACTCATTCTAAGGCATGCACGTGGATTACTGCTATCAAGTCGACTCAAACTATATGAAAGTCACTGGCATGACAAGCCATCTTGGACTAAATATAAGATGAAAATGCTTCGTGTGAGAGTCGGGATCTCTTCTGAAGGTTTCAAAATACTCGTATTAGCGGCAAGCTCTTTAGTGGTCAGCCGTACGACCACTGAAGGTCCGCAATACCTGCAATTCCTCCTAGGCCGACACGAAACTGGTGCCTCGACGATCATCCGAGGAACCAATACCTTGTGCACAAGTTGTCCAATAAAAATGCATGACTCAACTCAACTCATACTACTTTGTACCACTTTTCATATTTTACTTTCATACTTTCACGCAGTTTTCGAACTACGGTCTGCCTCGGCGACCTACAGTCCCGAACACTTCCACGTTTCTATACCTTTAACTCAAACTCAAGAACGACTATTTGATAGTCCTCATACTTACTAAACTTGAACCAACCGTGTTGCGTGCCATAAACCAACCGTGTTCCGTACAACACTCCTAACCAAGTCATACTCTATATGATGAGCTTTGAGACCATGGGAATGTGCAAACATGCCTGCTATAATATCAAGTCGATAGCCCATGGCAGAATTCTACTTAACTCAATCGTGCGGTCGAAGGACCCAGTGCCAACTTTAAAAATACTTCGTAGAAAGACATCTAAGCAACAAGTAGACATTTCTATATTCTACACATACATCTGACTCAATAGGATTATTCCCTTAGCTATGCGGGTTCATCTTTTTTATTGACAAGCCTACTCAGTGTAAGTAAAAACTTCCATTTATTAGTGTGAAGGCCAAGATGAGACAAGTTCACCGGAGCCACCAACCTGAATGGGGAGTTTCCACGACCGAGCGGGAACTCAAGCAAGCCGTTGCATAGCCAAGTCCAAACGCAGTTGCGTTTCGATTCCTTCGGTTGACCTGAGCGGGGCGGGGCACTATAATATGTATCTTTGTTTTTGCTTCAACATTTATGTACTCCTTATTCGGAGAACCTTTGCGTGGGAACGTTGTTCTCAATTGCATTTCACACAGACTAGATAATATGTATATTAGTGGTTATACATGTATCATCTTTTTACATCACCTGTTTATTTTCTACATATTATTTACTGTACTTTATTTCGGCAGGTATATTATGTATTTTTCTACGTCTCTCTGAAGACCTGATTTTCTTCCAGATTATTGTTGGGATCTGACATAGGATTATTGGGGATATTTTTTTGGAATTCAGGTATCGCCAAATAATGCCTTCATATTCATTCTTTCGCAGTTATTTCTTATTCTTAGTTTCTTAGTATTATAGGTATAGTTGTGTATGTTTATTATGGATTATGTATATTTGCTATAATCTGGACAGCGTATACATATTCTAGTTGAACTGGAGTTCGCTTGAATACGTAGATGACCATTACCACATGACCTAATCACACGGATTTTGGGATTGGGGTATGACAAAACCCAACCTTCCTATCGTTCTAAATACTAAATTAGGTCAACAAATTGACTTATAACTCTTTATAGACCCAAGTAAAACTCGAACCATTGGATCTCATTAAATATCACTTGAATCAAACCCCTTAATCCATTCAGCCCATGCTCAATGGTATATCGTCGATTTGTTAAATAAGCACAAAATTTGACATTAAATCCTTTGGGCCTTTCTCACATTTTGTGACATACTATCGATATTTGTCTTGTATGTCTCCTCCTCTGATACACCTCGGATACTTTTGATACAAGCTCCAATTTGACCCCCATTTGTCGCCTTCGATTTTCCAAGTTTCCATGACACACACGGACGGAGCTCGTCAGACTCCAAGGTGTTATCCACATAGGAAGGGAACCCGAGCCCAAAAAATCTCTCCCTTTCCAAGAAGAAGCTCATCATTCCAACGATCTTCGTGTCAAACTTAAAATATTTTTTCGATATAATTTTGGTAATCATATCTACTCTATTATTGTTTGTATGGATCTTCTCAAGCTTACTATGCTTCATGTCCTGTGTGTTTCATATCCAGTAATACCAAGTCATAATATGCTTGGACCTGGTGAAAACTTCTTCAACATAATAACTTCTTCAATACAATTCTTCTTTACAAAACTTCTTCAATACAGTAACTCCTTGCATATTTTTGTCATTGCAACAAAATATGCTTTTATAGTAGAAAAAGAAACACACTTCTGCAACTAGGACTACCTTAATGTTGCTCCCCCTATAAACATCATAATATAGTCTAATGTTGATCTCTTGTTGTTAATGTCTAATTCATATCAGCAATCAGTGTATTCAGCGAACTTCGGCTTGTCGGTCCCAAAAGAAAGTTCCTAACTAAAAATGCACTAGAAATGTCGTAAGATACATTTGATTGCATTCCAATGCTCTCTCTATGCATTGGAGAGATACATACATTTTAATTGATTCGATCACATGAGTAATATTCGATCTTGTACAAACCATAAGTTACATAAAACTACCCACGGTTGAAGCATACACACCCTTTTTATAAGCTTTCTTCCTTTAATGGATGTACATTGCTCGGCGCTAAGCTTGAAGTGAGCTAGTGTGCTTACCTTCTTTGACATGTCTATACCGAATCACTTATATACCTTCCTAATATACTTCTCCTGAGACCTCCATATCACATTTGTCCCTCTTTTCGACTGATTTATATCCAAAGAATATTCTTTGTTGCGTCTAGATCTTTTATCGAGAAATCTTTTCCTAATTGGCGCTTTAACTCCACAATCTTCAAAGTGTTACAAACAACTAGCAACATGTGCCATCCACATAGAATAAAAGAATAACAAAATCATCCTGGGCAAAAATATTTCAAAAAAACACAATGATGTGACATCGACTGGGCATAATCATGCTTCCCTATTAACGACTCAAACTTCATGTACCACTGTTGCGGGGCCTGTTTCAAATCATACAAACTCTCCTTCAACTGGCAGACCATATACCCGTTGAACTTCTCACCAAAACCCTCAGGTTGCCCCATGTACAACTCCTCCAAATCACCATAAAGGAATGTAATATTCACATCCATTTGCTCAGACTCTAAATCGAGCCTTGCTGCCAAACCTAACACTACACGTATGGATAACATCTTGTCTGTCACTCTCCGATTCTATAGAATCGATAGTTGTCTCCCGGACGTGATGTCGTACGAGCCTAAGTTGTGCTTGCACAAAGCACGATCATAAAGTTATCTTGAACACAATATAGAGTATGCAGAGTATAAAGAAACACTTGTACAAAAAAAGTTTCCTTTATTGATAATGAACAACATTTACAAAAAAAAAAGTTTCCTTTATCGGTTCCGTGGCCCCGGCAACCATTCGAGGAACGAAATTCGTTGTGCACAAGTTGTATGTAACCGTGCGAGCAATCAATAGCAATTCCACATTTACTGTTGCAACATTTATTCATCGATTCAATCTATACTAGCACAGTTCTATAGTAGGCATAACATAAGTAAACTTGCAGAATTTGTTATGATTACAATTCTATTGAAATAAACATGCAATATTGAGTCTTCATTTTCTATCTAGTATGTCGTAAGATCGATATCGTTGATTGATTGGAGAGCAAGAGGGTCAAGGAGAGAAAGTACAAGCCACTTATCGTTGGAGAATTGGACGAGATAAAGAGTATTCGACACTATGTGTCACCTACGCAATCACCTACAATCGCACCAACAGAGGATCAATACTCTACCCTTTCTCTTAGAATTCGATATGAAATACAAAGTTCAAAGAATGCAAGCAATGAAGTATATCAAAAACATTCACGAAAATGCATTCATAAAGCCAACAAGAAAGAAGCAAGTACGACAACGAAAACCAAGCAGCAGAGAGGTCCCTCGCGACTCACCCCGCAGAGTCCTTCCTCGAGACACAATTCAGAAGAAACTAAGCCATAATGAGGAAATGATCTTGATTATATTTGTCCCAATCAATCGGTACTGACAATTTCTTAACCGTGCTCCTTACGAACAAGAAAGAGGGCACGACGATGGGACAGGGCACTACATTGACGATCGACAAAAATATCTTATCAAAATCCATGCCTTTTTGCTAGTTATAGTCATTTTCTACTAGTCTTGCATTGTATCACACGCGAGTAGCATCTTTGCCTTACTTCACTCTGAACACCCAATTATTCTTCAAGTCCCTTTTGTCCTTTAGCAACTACACCAGATTATAGGAGTGATTGAAATGGCAAGAACTCATATGTTCTTTTATTGCCTGTATCTACTCTTGCCTATTCTCGTCATCCATCGCCTCTACAAAATTTTAGGTTCTCCTTCATTAATTAGTCAATAACATATACTCATCGCCCGAGTACCTTCTTGATAGTCGACACTTTCTAGTACCTTTCCTTAATGGATTCTCTGATACTGGTTGTTCATCATTAATTGCCTTATCTACATGCTCATCCTCCTGAAGATTACCTTGATCATTCTTGGCAGGCTGATGATCCAGGCTGGGAGCATCCTTATGTATTGGCTCATGCCTTGGTTTGGAACATTTGTAGTGACTCCAGTAACTTGCTCAAACATGACAGAATCGAACTTATGCAAAATCCTTAGCCTCCAAAAGTATATTGGTTCTTGAAAATTAACAAATGTATTATCCTTAACGAACACAACGTCTCGACGATAGAGCTTTATTCCCACTAGGTTTGTAGAGTATGTAACCCAACTCATCCCGATTGTAGCTGACAAAGATGCATTGCCTTATCATTGCCTCAAGTTTGGACCTCTAGTTATTCGGTACATGCATCAAGGCCATACATCTAAACATTCGCATGTAACTGTAGCTCCTTGTCGTACTATACATTTTTGGATACGTCACCCTGCAATGGAAGCACAAGGAGACAAATTAGTAGTGTAAGTTGCAGTACATTGAGCCTCACCCCAATAACTGTCGGCCTGTCATGACTTCACTTATGACAGCAAATATCGTACTCTCTCCATTAGTGTTCTGTTTATTCGCTCTGCTATGTTATTCAACTGAGGCATATTTGGAAGTGTCTTATATTATTATATTCCTTGCTCTTTGTAATAAGCATTAAAAGGACCAATTTACTCACCTCCATTATCGGAGCGAACACACCTTACCTTCCTTCTAATTTCCTTTCAAACGACTGTTTTAAACTCTTTGAAAGTGGTAGGCATATGATCCATAGTCTTTGTGGCATAATCCAAACTTTCCTAGAACAATCATCTATAGACATTACAAAGTAAGAAATACCATAAATAGTTTTTACCTTTAATGGACCATAAACGTCCTAGTGAATCAACTCGAGAAACGTCGGCGTCCTCGAAGATGGATGACCTTGAAACGAGGCCCTTTGTTGATTTCCAACCATATAATGTGGGCATCTCTCCAACTTTTCAAGTTTCAAAACTTGAAGCAACTTTCAGTTCGGTAGGTAGCTCAGCTTTTTTCTCGGATATGATTGAGCCGCAAGGGCTACAGATCGTAGACGCATTTGTAACTGGGTCGACCTCCCATGCCTCCTGTGCGCTCCCTTTCATATAGTAAGACATGATCTCTTCCTTCCCTTGGCAGCAATCGTTTAACCTCTTGTAAGCTTTTGTTGGTCATTCTCGAAGAAACTGAAGAACCCTTCATCAAACTTTCCAACCAAAATAGCTCATGCATTGGTTTTTATATGAACATCTCCAGTGGCAATCATCTTTGACATATTACCCTTACCCATCTTTAATACTCTATATAATAATATATCATGTAAGTAGCAAACAATGCTCTATCATGAGATACATGTGTTGAAGACCCCGAATCCACCAGACAACGACTGTCATCGTAGGCAAGGTTCATAGTCACCTCGTCACCCATAATAACAATATCACCTCAATAAACTGAAGCAGTTCTTGTAGGATTCTCACTTTGCTTCCGCTTATCATCCAATTTTCTTTCTCTTCTGTGCAAAACAACTTTTTGAATGTGGTCTTTCTTTCCATAATGATAAACTCAGAGTCTTCATACCGATCTTTGTACGTTTCTATGATATTGTCCTTGTCGCTTGGTCCCTTGCTTTTGCTCGTCCTCCGACTCTCTAACATTAGTGCCCTATACTATGATGATGAAGATGTGTCCAAAAATTTTCTTCGCATCCTCATTCAATACCCTATTCTTGGAGAACTCCAAAGCCAAAAAACCTTCGGGAACAAAAGTGATCATAACCACTCGTATGGTTTCCTACTAGTCATTTAAAGAACCCAACAACAAAAGCCCTTGATATTTGTTATCTAATTTTAAGCCATTGCTGCCAGCTGATCAACCACACGCTGTAACTTATTCACATGATCTATTATCAATTAATGTACCATCCTTGTACCTCAGACCCATTATATGTCGAATCAGAATCAGTTTGTTGATGACGATCTTCTTGGTATATAAGGACTCCATCTTCTCATATAACATCTTGGCATTATCAATATGTATGATGTTATTGTAAGCATTCCCATCTAAGATCTATTTGATATACTCGTAGACCTGCTTATGCTCAAAATAAATAGTCATCCTCGGATTTATCACTATCCTTCTCGAAATCAAACATTAGCATATGCAACTTCTAGATAAAGAGAAGATAATCCATCTTACTACGTCGATAGTGATATTTTGTGTCATTCAAGTTAACCATAGAAACTGGTTTCACGTATATCATTTTTACTTGGTCAATATGTCAAATACCTTACAACCTGCAATTTGATACCACAATGTTGAGTATATTATCATTTTCGCCAAAAGAAAACTCTAAGGAGTAAACTAAAAACATAGAACCCTGCAAACGTACGATATTATAGAATAAACAACACAAACATAATGATATTTACATGAAAAACACAAAGAGGAAAAAACTATAAGACGATCGAAGACCAACCCAAAGAAGCTCAACTACTAGAAAAAAAGGAATATATTGACTCCTCCAACTTCTTTCACATGTCCAATAATAAATCAACCGTAACTACTCAACAACGGGAACATATTACAATGGAGAAATATATGGTGTACTGAAAGCGAAAACACGAAAAGGAACCGATGTGTATCTTCTCAAACAATCTCATTCAAATCAAACATCAAAGCTCTTCCAATCTCATTCTCCTTCTTAAAACTTGTAAACTCTCTAGCCTTTATATTGTTCTACTACTAAAATTAGGTCAAGAAATTTGGCTTATCACCCTTTCTATCTCGAGTTAAACTTGGACCATTAGATGTCATCAAATAGCACTCGATCTAAACCCTAAATCTTTTCATCCTAGGCTCGATAGTATATCATTGGTGTATCATAGTTATGCCGAACGAACATCAAAGTTGGCATAAATGTTGGTGCTTTCTTTACATAGAGAGAGTTTGCTCTCAACGTGCCTTGTAAAAGTTTAGTCCCACATCGGAAATGCACCATGAGTTATCTCAACATATATACTTGGTTGTGTTGTTGAGAGATGCACATGGGGTGGTGACCCTAAGGAGGGAACCATGTGGGTGATTTTACTAGGAGGTAAGAGTAAGGCTCCAAGGATTAAGCATTAATGCTTTTGTCATTCTCTTGGATTAATTCCATTTGGGGGCTTAGCGACTCGGACTCGGACTCGGACTCGGGCTCGGACTCGGACTCGGGCTCATGGACTCATGAGGCGTAATGTGGCATTTTGTTGGCGCACTTTGCACTTAGCACGTCAGCAGTCATGCGGCTCATACGGCTCATGCGGTCCATGCGGTCCATGTGGCCGCATGGAGGGCTCCGCTGACTGTGCAGACTACAAGTCAGTTGTGGAAAGACTAATTCAATGCGATTAATTCAGATCCACTTTTTGTGGGATTTAATTCAATCTTTCCATAAGATTTGAATTAATTTCGTTGCCATCTTTGTGGGATTTAATTCAATCTTTCCATAAGATTTGAATTAATTTCATTGCTATCTTTGTGGGATTTGAATTAATTTCGTTGCCATCTTTGTGTGATTTGATTCAATCTTTCCATAAGATTTGAATTAATTTCGTTGCTATCTTTGTGGGATTTAATTCAATCTTTCCATAACTGAAGAGGCGGTTAGGGTTTTCACCCTCTCTCTATATATACTCTCTTCTGGCCTCCTTTGTGAAAACTACGAATTTTACAAGTCAGAAAAGAGAGAGGGAGAGAGAGGGAGCTGCTGCCGCCATTGCAAGTCCATCCAAGGAGTCAGAACAGAGGTGACTTCGAGCGTTCCACAAGTTCTTCAACTTGCTGGTTCGTGGAAGCAATTCGTGTGGGACGAATCTTGCTTTAAGCAACGGTGTTTTGACACCCCAGCAACTTTTCTTCATCTCTTCTTTCTCTAGATTATTGTAAATCGTTCTGTCCCAATTGCAACACGTTTGCAAGGAAGAACGAGAGATCTTCTCTTCCCTATTTCTCTCCTTCATATTGTAATCTGGCTATTTGGTTTTTTGTATCATCGTAGATCTCGAGTTTGATCACTGTAAAGTTTTTTGTGTGACATCTCAGATCTCGATTGCATCAGTTTTCCATCTTTGGTCAAGCCTCGGGACTAACAATCTCAAAGCAAGATCCTTGTAGATGGAAAACATTAATGCTTCGCTCATCCAATCGGACTACTGCAAGTTGGAAAAGTTCGATGGAGAGCATTATCAAGTTTGGAAGAGGAATGTTTATCTAACTCTTCAACTCAAAGACGTTAATCATGTACTGTTGGAGGAAGAACCTTCTGTTCCAGACACTGGGTCTACTGCTGCAATCAATACGGCTACCAAACTCCAGGCCAAATGGAGAAGGGAAAATAGCATCTGCAGGCTTCTCATCCTGAATGCTATGGAGGATTCCCTGGCAGAATCCTACTCGAAGAAGGAATTTGCCAGAGACATATGGGAGTCTGTGGAAAAACTATATGAAGAAGACAGGAACAGGAGCAAGATGTTTGTGGTTAAAAAATATCACAAATTGCTCTTTGAGGACGAGAAGTCCATGTTGCCACAGGTGAAGGAATTTCTGAAGCTGCGTCAGAAACTGGAAGACGAAGAGATGCCCCTTCCCGACAAGTTTGTCGTTGGAGGGATCGTCTTAAAACTTCCTGCTGGATGGAGTATCTTCTATGCAAGGATGCTCAGAAAGAAGCTAGACATTAGCTTGGGAGATCTACTTCAAGAGATCCATGTTGAGGACGAGATGCGTTTCCAACAGAAGATGGATACTCTGTCCAAACAGTTGGCTAAGGCCAATCTAGTGCAGACGAGAGATCCCAAGGAAAAGCAGGCGGCTTCTCATCACAAGAAGAAGGACTTCACCAATCTAAAAGTGAAGGGTCCTTCAATCAAGCAACAGAAGTCCAAGTCCCAAGTGACTTGTTTCAATTGTGGCAAGAAAGGCCACTACAAGAGTGAATGCAGATCCAAGCCTAAACAATCAGAGAAAGGTGAGCCTAGTAAGGTTTCATTGGTTTCTAACATTGTTGCTATGATCGCACAGGTCACAACTGTGGGGGTTGACTCTGACTGGTGGATAGACACTGGTGCGACTTGCCATGTCTGTTCTGGCAAGGAATGGTTCGTCACGTACCAACCGATATCTGAGAAGGTTGTCATGGCGAACCAGGCCCAAGCTGAAGTTCTGGGGATCGGGACTGTGGAGCTGAAACTCACTTCTGGGAATACTCTGACACTTCAAGGTATGAAGCGTATTCCGGCGATTGCCAAGAACCTGATCTCTCGGAGCCTGCTCTGTAACGCAGGCTTGAGGATGAACATCAATGCTGGTCAGATGGTGATGTCCAAGAAGGAAACATACTTCGGGAAGGCTTATCAAACCAAAGGAATGTTTAAAATTCAGCTTGTCAACCAGTTTGATGACATTAATGCAGTTGCATTTTCTGATTATTCTCTTGAGTTGTAGCATAATAGACTAGGACATGTTCATTGTAAAAGAATTAACAAAATGTCTAGTCTAGGACTTATCTCCAAATGTGGGGGTAAGGTGGAGAAGTGTGAAGTATGTGCTCAGACGAAGATCACAAGGAAACCCTTTCATCGGGTCAATCGAAGCACAGATCTTCTGGAGTTAGTACACTCCGATATCTGTGACTTCAAACATTTTTCCACGAAGGCTGGGATGAAGTATTTCATAACCTTCATCGACGACTTCTCAAAATACGCGTTCGTCTACTTGCTCATGACTAAAGACGAAGCTTTCGAAAAGTTCAGAGAGTTCAGAGCCGAAGCTGAACGGCAGACAGGACAACAACTCAAGAGGTTGAGAAGTGATCGAGGTGGGGAGTACAGGTCTCATGACTTCGCATCGTTCTGCAAAGAACATGGAATCATATGCGAGACTACTACTCCATATTCTCCTCAATCCAACGGAGTAGCAGAGAGGAAGAACCGAACATTAACAGAAATGATGAATTCAATGCTGCTTACTGTAGGTCTTCCAAAATACTACTGGGGAGAAGCTGTATTAACGGCCACTTTCATTCTGAATAGAGTGCCATATGCAACTTCGGACGTAACTCCTCATGAACTCTGGTTCAAAGTCAGACCAAACTTGAATGTCATTCGAGTGTGGGGGTGTCTGGCGTATGTGAAGCTCCCAGATCTGAAGATTCAGAAGCTGGAAACAAGGACTACGAAGGCGATCTTCTTGGGGTATGCCGAGAAGAGTGATGCTCGAAGATTTCTTGATATTGAGTCAAATCATATCATCGAATCTCGCGATGCTGAATACTTTGAAGACAAGTTTGCAAAAGACAAAAACATTGTTCTTTCGGACATTTCGAAAAATGATGTAGGTGCAAATGAGACTGAAATCTCATATGGACCAGTAGTCCAAGAAGAAGCTGTTGTTGATGAAACAACTCTTGTACCAGAACTCGCAGGGCCATCAGCAAAGCGAGCGAGGAGACCTAAAGACTTCGGAGATGACTTTGTCACCTATCATGTGGAAGCAGATCCGCTTACCTATGATGAGGCGATGAAGACCAGATATGCTATCTTCTGGAAGGAGGCAGTGAATGACGAGTTTGACTCTATCACCTCCAATAACACATGGGTGTTGGTAGATCTACCTAAAGGAGAAAAGCCCATGGGATGTAAATGGATCTTCAAGAAGAAGATGAAGGCAGATGGAACTATTGACAAGTTCAAGGCCAGGCTGGTAGCCAAAGGATTTTCTCAGGAACAGGGGATAGATTACTTTGACACGTACGCTCCAGTAGCTCGGATGACCACCATCAGGATGTTAATCGCTCTAGCAGCCATACATAAGTTGGTGATACATCAGATGGATGTAAAGACATCATTCCTGAATGGGGAGCTGACCGAAGAGATTTACATGCAACAACCAGATGGATTTGTCGTCAAAGGTCTTGAAGACAAAGTCTGCAAGTTGGTGAAATTATTGTATGGTTTGAAACAAGCTCCCAAGATGTGGCACGAGAAGTTTGACAAAGTTATTAGGTCAAACGGCTACAGAGTCAGCAAGACGGACAAATGTGTTTACACAAAGTTCGCTGATGGAAGAGGAGTCATCGTTTGTCTGTACGTGGACGACATGCTAATCCTAGGGACGGATATAGGCTGTGTCACGGAGACAAAGAAGTTCCTCTCAACCAAGTTCAGTATGAAGGACTTGGGGGATGCAGATGTCATCTTGGGCATAAAGATCATCCGGACAGACACTGGAGTAGCGCTGTCACAATCTCACTACATTGAGAAGATGCTCACACGCTATGGGTATAAGTATCTTCCAGGGATCGATACGCCATACAGGTGTGATCAGAAGCTGAAGCCAAACCTAAGGGAAAGCGTCAGGCAGCTGGAGTATTCTAGCATTATCGGAAGTTTGATGTACGCAACTACTGCCACAAGGCCTGACATAGCTTTCACCGTGGGAATGCTGAGTCGGTTCACACGCAACCCAGGGGTTGAGCACTGGAAAGCTGTAAAGCGGGTGATGAGATATCTCAAGAAGACTCAGACATATGCACTACACTACAACGGGTATCCGATAGTAGTGGAAGGCTTCAGTGATGCTAGCTGGTGTTCAGAGGTGGAAAGCGAGAGATCCACAGGTGGATACGTCTTTTCCTTGGGTGGAGCTGCTATATCGTAGAAGTCAAAGAAGTAGACTATACTTTTTCGTTCCTCCATGGAATCTGAATTCTATGTACTTGAAACTGCAGCAGATGAAGCAGAATGGCTTCGGGAGCTCATGTATGATCTTCCAGTGGTTGGGGCTCAAATACCGGCGATACCGATATACTGTGACAACCAGGCGACTGCGGCGGTGGCATCAAATGACCTCTTCAACGGAAAGAAGAGGACTGTGCGATTGAAGCACAGGACAGTACACGATCTTATCAAAAGAGGTGTAATTACAGTGATTGATGTTCGGAGTCAGGAGAACCTGGCAGATCCGTTCACAAAGAGCCTCAAGCGCCAGTTGGTCGATGACACAGCTTGTAAAATGGGCTTGAAGGCATTCTGATAGTGTGTCTTTGTAATCCTACCATAAAGTTTTATACTATTAGTTCAAAGAGAAATCTACTAGGCATCTAACTTTTGGTTCAAAGGAGGATCACTGACTGGAAAACTATCAGGTAACAGTGGATACTTATTCTCTGGAACATGGAAGGGATACGGACCCATAACCACTGTTGTCTACTATGTATTTTCTGCAGAAAAAAAACAGATCCTGTGGAAGGTTGGCTTAAACGCCTTAATGAGTTCTCAGGCAGAGTGAATGCCTGGTGTGCTTTACAGGAAGCACGGTAGAGCAGCACTACAAGGAGTGAAACTCCATGCTACAGTGGGGTGACTCCACCATGAGGTTCCCAGGTCTGGGGTAATGCCTCGGCTTTGTAAGCCAAGTCATAGCGGCGTAGCACCGCAAATAGGCAGGTAGCCTAATGCTGTATGACGTAATTAAAGAGTTGTAGACAGCACTACAAAGGGGAGGATGGCCCCATGTTACAGTGGCATGACCCCACGATGAGGTACCCAGGTAGGGGTAAAGCCTCGTCCTTGCAAATCATGTCGTTGCGGCGTAACACCGCAAGGAAGCCTTAGGCTTCATGCTGAGTAGATTGGCACTACAAAGAGGCTGAGACCTCATGCTACAGTAGTATGACACTACGATGAGGTTCCCAGGTAGGGGTAATGCCTCGGCTTCAGGCCATGTCATAGTGGCGTAGCACCGTAAGGAAGCGCAAGGCTTCATGCCATGTCTCTTTAATAAAGAACTCACCTATAGTGTATGGAAAGAGATATCAGGCCGTCTCTTGAGGGTAAACTTGTAGACGCCCAAAATTATACACTGAAACCAGGCTGGCACAGGGCCTTTAATGTGCAGCCAGAAGCACACGTAACTACACTTTGTGAGTGGGAAGAATTACAATTGTGGTACAGAATTCAAGGCGCAGTCCATTCTTGTATCACATTGTTATTTAACCTATGCGGAAGATTCAAGTCGTCAGCGACATCTATCCTAATGCAAAATGGACAGTTACTGTGGGGAACGCTCAACCCTGGACACATATATATGTTGTGATATGTGGGGGATTGTTGGTGCTTTCTTTACATAGAGAGAGTTTGCTCTCAACATGCCTTGTAAAAGTTTAGTCCCACATCGAAAATGCACCATGAGTTATCTCAACATATATACTTGGTTGTGTTGTTGAGAGATGCACATGGGATGGTAACCCTAAGGAGGGAACCATGTGGGTGATTTTACTAGGAGGTAAGAGTAAGGCTCTAAGGATTAAGCATTAATGCTTTTGTCATTCTCTTGGATTAATTCCATTTGGAGCTAAGTCCCAAAGGGCGACTCGGACTCGGACTCGGGCTCATGGGCTCATGAGGCGTAATGTGACATTTTGTTGGCGCACTTTGCACTTAGCACATCAGCAGTCATGCGGCTCATGCGGTCCATGCGGCTCATGCGGTCCATGCGGCCCATGTGGCCGCATGGAGGGCTCCTCTGACTGTGCAGACTACAAGTCAGTTGTGGAAAGACTAATTCAATGCGATTAATTCAGATCCACTTTTTGTGGGATTTAATTCAATCTTTTCATAAGATTTGAATTAATTTCATTGCCATCTTTGTGGGATTTAATTCAATCTTTCCATAAGATTTGAATTAATTTCGTTGCTATCTTTGTGGGATTTGAATTAATTTCGTTGCCATCTTTGTGGGATTTGATTCAATCTTTCCATAAGATTTGAATTAATTTCGTTGCTATCTTTGTGGGATTTAATTCAATCTTTCCATAACTGAAGAGGCGGTTAGGGTTTTCACCCTCTCTCTATATATACTCTTTTCTGGCCTCCTATGTGAAAACTACGAATTTTACAAGTCAGAAAAAAGAGAGAGAGAGGGAGCTGCTGCCGCCATTGCAAGTCCATCCGAGGAGTCAGAATAGAGGTGACTTTGAGCGTTCCACAAGTTCTTCAACTTGCTGGTTCCTGGAAGCAATTCGTGTGGGGCGAATCTTACTTTGAGCAACGGTGTTTTGACACCCTAGCAACTTTTCTTCATCTTTTCTTTCTCTAGATTATTGTAACTCGTTCTGTCCCAATTGCAACACGTTTGCAAGGAAGAACGAGAGATCTTCTCTTCCCTATTTCTCTCCTTCATATTATAATCTGGCTATTTGGTTTTTTGTATCATCGTAGATCTCGAGTTTGATCACTGCAATGTTTTTTGTGTGACATCTCAGATCTCGATTGCATCAGTTTTCTATCTTTGGTCAAGCCCCGGGACTAACAATAAATTCATTGGACCTTGTTCATATTTTGTGGCATATTAGTGATATGCCGCCGGTATGTCACCATCTCTGATACGTCTCAGAAACTCCTAGTACAAGCTGCAATCCGAGCCCTACTTGTCATTTTTGACTTACCGAGCTTCTTCTACACACAAATGGAGTTCCTTGCACTATAGGATATTCTCCACGTAGGAAGGGAACCCGACCCAACAAGTATCTAGAGTAACTTTTTCTTTGGAGATTATATATGGAGATGTTTAGGTTAGCATTTATTTCAAGAGATGTTTTTTATTATTATTCATTTTATGGTTCATTTTCTCATGCCACGGTGAACAAACAAAACCAAAAAAGAGGGCCATCACAGCGGAAGGAGAAGCCCTAATGGCAGACATCTGTGCCTTTAAATTCAAGGCTGAGGAGTCATACTCCTTGGAGTTCCATGCTCACAAATTTCTAAAGATATATGTGGTTCATTCTGATGGCTTTTCTATTTTGTCGAGTTTCATACTCCACTAGAAAACCAACTAAAGCCTGCTATTAAAACACTTCATAGAGATGACAATAATGAGTATCAAAGTTTTCCATATATAGTTACAAGATTATGACATTTGTTATCGTTTCTCATCTACTCACTCATGAAAATGCAAACATATGACATACCATATACATCAGGCTCATGTTGCTCTTATGGGTCTGCACTTTAGATGCGACATTGCTCAAAATTGAATCCATATGAAGGTTCTTTCACAATCTTCCCCGCTCAAGGTTCTTTTTCTTCAACAACTGGATTAAAACTTCTTAAGAACAGTTGGTGCCTATAACAGAAACTAGAAAACATGAGTTTTGATCCGTGTCGCGTATCTTTTTGGGATATTCTAAATAACACAAAAGCTAAAATTTCCTCTACACTGTCACTGATTGTCTATATATTGATCGCAGAGTTGTTGTGATCAATGAATCAAACTTCTCTAACGTTACTATTATTTATTCACAACCAACTGATCACACCACCACTCACCTATACTCTTCCTAGTTTAGTCTACCAATTAGTTTCCATCATCCCATAACCTACTCACTCAGTATCACCTAGAAATACAAACACATATCCCGCACAACCAATTCTCAGATATAATCCACTCAATTCACTTATTCACTAAGCCCAACGGTTACATCATATTAGTACTAGGACCAATATTCCTCTATTTTCTTTACCATCTCTACCTAAAGTACTATAGCATGAACTGAATCCCCTAACCGTTCATAACCTTACATCATCTTATGGCAACTAAAATATTGTACTGCATTTATAAAACTAATTTGTGCTACTTTTTTAGTCTTTTTTTAGCGAAGAACAAAAAATTATTGAAATATCTATCAAAAGTTGGGTAAGAGATAGCTGGATCCTACAAAACATGGGAGAGAAAATGGTTTGTCACCCTACAAGAGCAAGCACTTGTAGGAAAATTATCCATGTGACCCCCACTCTTCACTAAGCATTTCAAATGATTCAGACTTGCGTTAGAGGAAGAATTTGCTTATCGAGTTAGAATTGAATGTCCTCTTGCAAAATCAAACGTGGACTTACCACCTATTTCATTTGGACTAGTATTAACTCTTTTGGTTGGACTACTATTAGGAGCAAATGAATCTTTCACATAAAATGCCAATAACCATCTAGTGCTACAAGGAGCACCTTGTTGCTAAGGGATACGATTGAGAAAAAGGTGTACATTATACATACAGTTTTAGTCTATTTGTCAAACATGTCACAATTCATTTGAGATATGACTTTTCTCACAATTGGTGTATTAAACAACTCAATGTTGCGAACTCTTCCTTCCACGTACATCTTGGAGAGTATGTCTATAAGGCACAGCTATTTGAATTTATAGACACCTGTTTTATATCACTCATTGTATGGTGTCAAACGATGAACATGGGATTGATTTAGTAATCTTAGATGTAATAAACAGAGAAATGATAAGATGCACAAACACAGACGAGCAATCAATTTTTACGTGGAAATCCAAAATATAAATAATAACGATAGTAACAAATTGTTTTCTTCTTCCACTATTTTCAGATGATACAACTTACAAGATGATCAAATTCACGGCTATTTATAAGCTCGCCTAGAAACCCTAAACTAGTGAGGATAAGTAACAAATAAAATCCCTAAAACATCCTCGTCGGACTCTCTTCGTGTCACGCTCCGATTCCGTAGAATCGATAGTCGTCCCCCGGGCGTGATGCCGTGCGAACCTAAGTTGCGATCGCACAAGACATAGTCATAAGCTTATCCGAAACACGACGACAAGCAGAGTACACAGAGAAATTGAACAACACACATTTGAGCCAAAGGAATTTTTCTTTCATTTATAATAAAACATCATTTACATGACTCCATTACAATTTTTGTCGTACAGGCTTTACAACATGACTCAATTTCAAAATAAACACTGATGAGATGGCCATTCCATACATTACATCCCCTTTTACAAGCAAAATAGTCCATTCCACCTGCTATCGGGTCGAGTCGGTGCATCCGTTTTCTTGACTGAATGTGGAGTCTTCAAAAGATCCCCTTTTACAAGCAAAATAGTCCATTCCACCTGCTATCGGGTCGAGTCGGTGCATCCGTTTTCTTGACTGAATGTGGAGTCTTCAAAAGGGCAGCTTCAAGCTTTGGCTTCAAAATGTTCCATCCATCGCCTTGAGTTAAGTGGCACGCTCCGGTTGATCTGAAGTACCTGTTGGAGAGCGAGGATCATTACATTACATATTGTACTGGCGAGTGGCTAATTATATACCACACTCTCATTTGGTTCAAGAATTTGTTCACTTAGTTGTGGTCTTTCTAGCATCCTAATGGATTTCAGACAAGCATATGATAGGCATAATGTAAATTATGCTAGAACTTACCTACGGCAACGTCGTGCCGTGCAATATGAGACTTACCATGTTCTTTCCTGTCAATTGTTATCCTTTAGTGGGTGCAGTTTGTATATGTGAAGGTCACTGGCATCACAAGTCATTTTGGACTATAGCTGGGTTAGACATCGACCCTTTTAGCGCGAGTAGCGAGCTCCGCTGCAAGTTCTCCGAATAACCATGTTTTGCTTCGTCGAGCTCAGCTATCTTTTGCTTCCTCCTAGGTCGAAACGATCCCGTGTCTCGGGGTACCGTTCGAGGAAGCCGTTCCTCGTGCACGAGTTGTCCATGACCGTGCAAATTAGATTAGTTATTCAAGCATGATCTTTTTAGTTCATGAGCAATATCACCAATTTTCATCGTTGTTTTGCCATGTCAAGACGATAGTTATAAAATGATTCAAGACGTTGCTTATCTCAGTTTTATAGCAGGCATAACATATTAAGCATGCAACATTTTCATGGCAAGACGATTCTATGGCATGCGTTCGATGATTCGTGCAACAGTTTATGGAAATCTAAGCCTTCGTGTTCTTGCATAACCAACTAGCATTCTATCAATTTTTTTGGAATTGAAGAAGATCAAGGGGGAGAAGGATCTAGCTACTCATTTTGATTGTTTTGTCGAGGCAAAAGACCCGTTGGCTGTGCTAGACGGCACCTACGCGATCACCTGAAATCGCATAGGTAGTTGATTAGAACATTGTATCATTCAAAAAATTTCGATACGAATGCGAAGTTCGAAAATGCAAGCCATAAAAACTATCGAAAACATTCACGAAAATGTATTCACGAAAAGCCAAAACCAAAGGACAAGTACGGCAAAAAAATAGAGCAACAATAGGTCTCTCCCGACTCAGCCGCATAGTCTATCCTCGAGGCACAACCCGTTGAATATGGGACTTGATTCCGAAGAAGCCTTTCCATAACGAGAAAAGAATCTTAATTCAATCGTTCCCGTTCGACCGATTCAACCGATCTCGATCTATCAATTTCGATTCAATCGGTAGCAACAGTATTCCTTTATCGCGCACCCCGTGGACGAAAATAGGAACAATGTAGGAACGGGGCACTACATTATAATCAACTAAAAAAAGTTTTGTCCTCGAAACTTAAGAAGAGAACCTAGCGCTAGGGAAACAATGAAGGAAATTTCTCCTTCATCTCGGACTCAAGCTCCCACGTCGACTCTTCGACTGCATGATTCTTCCAGAGCATGCGAACGAGAGGGATAGTACAATTTCGAATCAGTTTATCCTTGCTCTCCAAGATTTGCACAGGTTCTTCTACATATGATAAGTCTGCCTGCAGGTTCAGCTGATCAAAATCTACCATATGGCTCGGATCGTGCATGTACTTCCGCAACTGAGAGACGTGGAAGATATTGTGCACATCCGACAGTACTGACAGCAATGCAATCTGGTAAGCTACTGGGGCGACTCGCTTCAGTATCTCGAATGGATCGACAAATTTTGGGCTCAACTTTCCTTTAGCTCCAAATCTTGTGACTCCTCACATTGGCGTTACTTTCAGAAACACGTGGTCGCCTTCTAGGAACTCAAGGGGTCGCCAGTGTGTGTCGACGTAGCATTTCTATCTTCTTTGAGCTATCTTTAATCGCTCTCGTATTAACTTAACTTTTTGTACGATCTGCTCCACCATTTTCGGGCCAAGTATCTGCCGTTCCCCGACTTCATCCCAACAAATGGGCGATCTACACTTCAGGCCGTACAAGGCTTTATACGGCGCCATTTGGATGCTAGACTGGTAGCTGTTGTTATATGCAAATTCGGCCAACGGTAGATGAATATCCCAGCTTGACTTCAAGTCGATCACACAGAGTTGTAACATATTTTCGAGAATTTGATTCACCCGCTCTATTTGGTCGTCGGTCTGAGGGTGATAAGCTGAGCTGAACTTCAACTTGGTCCCCAATGCTGACTAAAGACTACTCCAGAAGTGTGACACGAACCGTCCATCCCGATTTGAGACGATAGATGCTGGCATCCCGTACAGCCGAACTATTTCATCAAGATAGATCTAAGCAAGGCGATCGATGCTCCAAGTAACTTTAATAGCAATGAAGTGCGCTGACTTGGTTAGTCGATCGACGATAACCCAAACGGCATCGTTCCTTCGTAGCATCTTCGGCAGGCCAACAACGAAGTCCATAGTGACATGATCCTACTTTCACTCTAGAATGACAAGGTTCTGTATCTCCCCGTCCGGTCTCTGGTGTTCAGCTTTAGCCTGCTGATAGGCCATACATTGCGACACGAGCAGTGCCATATCCTTCTTCATGTCGTACCACCAAAAGACGATACGGAGGTCCTTATACATCTTGGTGCTCCCAGGATGTAAGGAATATTTTGTATAATGTGCCTCCGACATTATCTCATTTCTAAGTTCTGGATTATCCGGGACACATAGCCTGCCCTTCACTCGCAACGTTCCCAACTCGTCATCTGTAAAGTCAGACGCCTTTCCTGTTGATATCAGCTTCCGCATCTTCTCTAGGTATGGATCATCCTTCTGAGTAGACTTGATCTTTTCCAATAGGCTCGGCTCTAACCGTAATGGTGCTAGCTGCACGTCCACGAATCGAACCCGGAGTTCTATGCCCATTTCTTTCAAGTCACGTAGTAGTCGACGGTTGATGGATAGTGAAGCTAGGTATTTTTGACTCAGCGCATCCGCCACAATATTTTCCTTGCCTGGCGTATAGTTGATCGATAAGTCATAGTCTTTAATCAGTTCAAGCCATCGCCTCTGTCGCAAATTCAATTCTTTCTGGATGAAGAGATACTTGAGGCTCTTGTGGTCCGTATAAATTCTGTACGCGTACGCTATAGAGATAGTGATGCCACAACTTCAACGCAAACACAATTGCCGCTAATTCTAGGTCATTAGTGGGATAGTTCTTCTCATGCGACTTTAGCTGTCTGGAAGCAAAAGATATCACCTTATCCTGCTGCATGAGCACACATCCCAAGCCCTGGCCAGAAGCGTCGCTGAAGATTTGAAATCCCCCAGTCCCATTAGAAAGAGCGAGTATCGGGGCCGAAACGAGTCGCTGTTTTAGCTCCTGGAAGGAAGCTTCACAATCGTCTGACCACTCGAATGTGACTCCTTTTTGGGTGAGGCGAGTCAACGGAGATGCAATCTTTGTGAAGTCTTTCACGAAGCGTCTATAGTATTCGGCCAAGTCGAGGAAGCTTCGAATTCTACTGACTGATGCGGGCCGTCTCCAATCAACAACTGCTTCGACTTTCTTTGGATCAACTGAAATGCCTCCAGTAGAAATGATGTACCCAAGAAAGGATACGTTGTCTAGCCAGAACTCGCATTTGCTTCTCATCGCAAACAACTAATTATCTTGGAGGTTCTGAAGTACGGTCTGCAGATGATTTGTCTGTTGCATCCGATCCTTCGAGTAGACGAGGATATCGTCTATGAAGACTACTACGAATTTGTCTAGGAACGGACGAAACACCCGATTCATTAGATCCATGAAGGTGGCAGAGGCATTTTTCAGGCCGAATGGCATTACCAAGAACTCGTAGTGGCCGTAACGAGTACGGAAGGCAGACTTTGGCATGTCTTCAGGCTTGACCTTGAGTTGACGGTAACCCGATCGGAGGTCAATCTTCGAAAAACCGTAGCACCTTGGAGCTGATCGAACAAATCATCGATGCGGGGCAGGGGTATTTGTTTCGGACGGTGGCTTTATTCAATTCTCGATAACCGATACAAAGCCGCATTGACCCATCCTTTTTCTTGACGAACAACACAGGCGCACCCCATGGCGAGACACTAGGATGAATGAATCCTTTGTCGAGCAACTCTTGTAACTGGACCTTAAGCTTCCTTAACTCTGTGGGAGCCATTCTCTACGGGGCCTTGGAAATCGGTCTGATATCTGGAAATGTGTCGATGCTGAACTCGATTTCTCGATCGGAGGGCATGTCGGGTTGCTCGTTCGGAAATACATCGGAAAATTCTGCCACAACATCGGTCTGACTCGTATTTGCATCATCCTGTCACATGTCCTGAACAGACGCTAAGTAGTCTTCGTATCCGGAATGCAGCATCCTCTGAGCAGAAATTGCCGAGATCATCATGCAGGTCGGTGACGCCTCACCACACGAAAAGCAGAATTCAGGCACTCCAGGTATACGGAAGGTGACCGTCTTTCTGGCGCAGTCGATGGTTGCATTGCACGGCCTAAGCCAATCTATTCCCAGAATGATGTCATAGTCTTTGATGTCTAAAACTATCACATCAAGGTAGACCTTTTTACCTCCTATACAGATGATTTCGTCTCTGCAGGCTAAGTTTGCAAGTAGTGACATGCCCGACGGGATGTTAACGCTAAGGTTAAGGCCTAACGGTGTGACAGAGATTTTATGCTCAGCGGCGAAGTCTATCGATATAAAACTATATGTAACACCTGAATCAAATAGTACACAAGCAGGCACATTATTAAAATTTAATATATCTGTCACTACTGTGTCTGAGGCGAATGTCTCATCCCGAGTCATGGCATAAACGTGCCCTTGAGCATTGGGATGACAATCTTGGCCATTCAGTTGTGTGGGTTGAGGAGCTCGAGTTGCTGGGCCTCTATTCTGTTGATTTGGTTACGACGGAGCGTCCTGTCTTCGCAGTCAAAAAAGACAATCTCTGGCATAGTATCCCCTTTTTCCGCAAAAGTGACAATCGATGTTCAAGGTGCGACACTCGCTGGCATTGTGTCCGATATAATTGCATTTTGTGCAGCGAGGTTTAGGGTTCTATCCTTGGTTGCCGCCGTTGTTTGGACGCTTTACAACGTTGTTGCCTCCCGCATAGCTAGGGCATTTGTGATGAGAATTGTGCACAACGCCGACAGCTGTCGGAGGATACTGTGGCTCTAGATGAATGGCATGGTTGAGGGCTTCACGTACCATTTGATACTCTAGAACGGCCACATGTGCGGCGATGGAAGGCCTCAAACCCACTTCGAAACATTGTGTTCTACTCGCAGCGTCAGGTAGAAGTGCCATGGCGAACTTTCAAGCATGTTGAACTCAGACGCATATTGACGAACTGTCATATTTCCCTACCTCAGTTGCAGGAACTCGTTCTCCTTTTCTTGATGAACTGCTGGAGGAAGGAATTTCTTTTCGAAGGCTTTGCGGAATGTAGCCCAAGTGATCTTCGTCGTCTGATCATCTCCGAGGATCGCTCGTTTTTGTACATCCTACCAGTCGTGCGCGTTCAACCGAAGTTAAAGTTGTGCGCAGGCGACTCATCTCGACTCCTCCATGCCTAGTGCTTTAAAGTGGTCTTCTAATTCTGCCAACCAATCGAGCGCCACGGTAGGATCTTCGGTTTCCTTGAATGGAGTATTACACACCTTCTTGAATTTTGAGAGTTCGGAGGAGGCATACTTCATAGGTGCAGGCTGAGGTTCGACAGGGTCGACTTCGCTACGCTGGTTCGTGGGTTCAGTCACGGCAGGCGCGATTGCAGAATGATTGTTGTTGGCCACAATTGTCTAGACTATTTGTCGCAAAGTGTCAAGCTGCTTCTGCTGCACCTTGAATTGGTCCACGAACCTAACTTTGAACTGCGTTTGTCGAGCATCGGCCCGTTGTTGTTGCTCTTCCATCTTACGCAGTATTCGCTCCATTGGGTCAACCGACGGCTGGGCCTTCGAACTGCTAGAGCCACTCGAAGCGCGTGAATCGGCCGCAGTCGTAGGCTCCTCGCCTTCTGCATTAAGAAGGAACTCACATTAGTTTTAGAAATTATTACAGACTCATTGTATGGAATGACTCATCTCATCGACACGAGGTCAAAGGTTTCGAGACCCTGGCGGAAGGCCAAGGACGTAAAGCGTGCTCTGATACCATTATGTCACGTCCCAATTCTGTAGAATCGATAGTCGTCCCCCAGGCGTGATGCCGTGCGAACCTAAGTTACGATCGCACAAGGCATAGTCATAAGGTTATCCGAAACACAACGACAAGCAGAGTACAAAGAGAAATTGAACAATACACATTTGAGCCAAAGGAACTTTTCTTTCATTTATAATAAAATATCATTTACATGACTCCATTACAATCTTTGTCGTGCGGGCTTTACAACATGACTCGATTTCAAAATAAATGCTGATGAGATGGTCATTCCATATATTATATTCCCTTTTACAAGCAAAATAGTCCATTCCACCTGCTATCGGGTCGAGTCGGTGCATCCGTTTCCTTGACTGAATGTGGAGTCTTCAAAAGGGTAGCTTCAAGCTTTGGCTTCAAAATGTTCCAAGTGTCGCCTTGAGTTAAGTGGCACACTCATGCTAATCCGAAGTACCTGTTGGAGAGCGAGGATCAGTATATTACACATTGTACTGGCGAGTGGCTAAATATATACCACGCTCTCATTTGGTTCAAGAATTTATTTACTTAGTTGTGATCTTTCTAGCATCCTAATGGATTTCGGATAAGCATATGATAGGCATAATATAAATTACGCTAGAACTTAGCCACGACAACGTCGTACCGTGCAATATGAGACTTACCATGTTCTTCCTTGTCAATTGTTATCCTTTAGTGGGTGCAGTTTGTATACGTGAAGGTCACTGGCATTCACAAGCCATTTTGGACTATAGCTGGGTTAGACGGCGACCCTTTCAGCACGAGTAGCGAGCTCCGCTGCAAGTTCTTCGAATAATCATGTTTTGTTTTATTGAGCTCAGCTATCTTTTGCTTCCTTCTAGGCCGAAACAATCTCGTGTCTCGGGTACCGTTCGAGGAAGTTGTTCCTCGTGCACGAGTTGTCCATGACCGTGCAAATTAGATTAGTTATTCAAGCATAATCTTTTTAGTTCATGAGCAATATCACCAATTTTCATCGTTGTTTTGCCGTGTCAAGGCGATAGTTATTCAATGATTCAAGACATTGCTTATCTCAGTTTCATAATAGGCATAACATATTAAGCATGCAACATTTTCATGGGAAGACGATTCTATGGCGTGCGTACGTGATGATTCGTGCAACATTTTATGGAAATCTAAGCCTTCGTGTATTTCCATTACCAACTAGCATTCTATCGATTATTTTGGAATTGAAGAAGATCAAGGGGAAGAAGGGTCTAGCCACTCACTTTGATTGTTTTGTCGAGGCAAAAGACCTGTTGGTTGTGCTAGACGGCACCTACGCGATCACCTGAAATCGCTTAGGCAGTTGATTAGAACATTATATCATTCAGAGAGTTTTGATACGAATGCGAAGTTCGAAAATGCAAGCCATAAAAACCATCGAAAACATTCACGATAATGCATTCACGAAAAGCCAAAACAAAAGGGCAAGTACGGGATGAAAAACAGAGCAACGAGAGGTCTCTTCCGACTCAGCCGCAGAGTCTATCCTCGAGGCACAACCCGCTGAATATGGGACTTGATTCCCAAAAAGTCTTTCCATAATGAGAAAAGGATCTTAATTCAGACGTTCCCGTTCGATCGATTCAGCCGATCTCTATCTGTTTTGATTCAATCGGTAGCGACATCGTTCTTTTCTCGCGCACCCCGTGGATGAAAATGGGGACGATGTAGGGACGGGGCACTACAAGTCGGAAGGATTATTTTGTTGGTGTAGTTGAACCGACTTGGGACCAAACGATTTAATTATGATTCAAGACATCCTAGCACTAGAGTTAACATCCTCTCTTCATAATCAATTTTGGATGCATCTCTTTTTATCAAGAATACTCCTATGTGAGGTAAAATTAAGAAAAGAAGTAAAATTTCAAAGAATCAATTTGATTATATGTTGTGAGATCTACTATGTGAGTCATTTATTTATTACAAATATTAATGAAAATATTTTGAGAAAAAAGGCATAAGCATGAGTCATCAAATTAATTGAGATCTATTCTAATTCGAGATTTATTATGTGCACGATTAGACACTGTTGTGGAAACATGTAGTAGTTTTCCTTGTAAAATGCTATCTTTTATTTGTTTTTAGAAGAAACCTAAAAGATATGTTCAACAAGATCTCCATATAAACTAATGAAGTAGTATCAAAAATTAGGTATTTATGGCTTATGGTGTGGTTCTTTGTAGTTCCATTAATTAGGTATTGATTAAGGCTTGTTCTTTATTTTGCAGTTCTCCTCTTTGACTTGATTGCACTGATTTCATGCACTTGGTTTATTGGTTACTCTCTTGACATTTATGTACTTCGTTAAAAACTCCTCAACAAACAATCATTACTTAAGAAAATGTGCGATCAGATTTGTAGCGGAGTAGCCACTTCAACTTTGTTCGAAATCGGCAAGTGTTTGTGGAGTATAGCTGCAAGGAACATCAATTACCTTTTATGCTATGATCGCAAAGTTGAGAAACTCAAGCAGCTTATTCGGGAACTAGATAGAAAAAAGAAGGATATTCAGCAAGAGGTAGATGTGGCTACAAGAAACGGAAGAACTGTTAATGCAAATGTGAGTCAGTGGTTGGCAAACTTGAATGTTGTCGATGAAGATGCAATGAGACTAGAGGAGCAAGTCAAAGAAGTGAGACATTTTATGGGATGTTGTTGGAATTGTTTCTCTAGTTACAAGATAGGCAAAGAGGTTGCTGAAAAGATAGATACCGCAAAAGAGCTCCTTAACACCAAATTTACTATTTACTCTCATGAGCCACCACCTCCAAGTATTGAGTCACTATTCCCAAATAGAGACTTCCAAGAGTCATTATCGACAAAATCATCAATGGAACACATATGGGAAGCACTGAACAATGATTTTTTTTCTATTATCGGGGTATACGGAATGGGTGGCGTCGGCAAAACAACTATAATGAAAGAAATTGCTAAACGTGCAAAGAACGAGGGGCAGTATAATGAGGTGATCATGGTGACAGTCTCCCAAAATCAAGATGTTAAAAAAATACAAACTGAAATTGCTGAGCAACTAGGCTTGCAGCTTACAGACGAGAGTGAAATAGTCCGGGGAGCCAAGATTTTAGATAGAATAAAGGGGAGGAGGAAGATTCTCATTATTTTGGATGATTTGTGGGGCTTTCTGAATATTAGCACAATAGGAATTCCAAGTGCAGATGAAAACAAGGAATGTAAAGTTGTCATTACAACAAGAAGTATAAATGTATGTAGGCTCATGAAGAGCCAACAACATATCAAGGTGGAACCTTTGTCGGAGAAGGAATCATGGGATTTATTCAAGTTAAATGTTGGAGATGTACTTGAAAAAACTGATGATTTGACCAAAGTGGCAGTGAATGTTGCTAAAGAATGTGGTGGGCTGCCTCTAGCTATCGTAGCGCTTGGGAGGGCAATGAGAGAGAAGGATGACATTGACACATGGAACTCTGTACTAGATGATCTACGACAATCTATACAAATAGACATTGAAGGTAAGGAAGATTCGGACGTATTTAAATGCATAAGGAACAGCTTTGACTTTCTGTGGAGTGATGAAGCCAAATTATGTTTTTTGTTGTGTTCGTTATTTCCGGAAGATTGGGAAATTGATATTACAGACTTTTTTCGATACGTTGTGGGGGAAGGAATCTTGCAGTATAATACTATGGAAGCAGCATGGAAGAAATTGTGTAGGTTGCTTGTCCAACTTAAAGATTGTTGCTTGCTATTGGAGGGTAAGGACTCAGAGCATTTCAAGATGCATGATGTTGTTAGAGATGCTGCTATATGGATTTCTTCTGATAAGAATTATGGGTTCTATGGTTTTGCAAACAAGGGGTTAAGACGATGGCCTGAAATTGAGCAAGTGGATGAGTGTCAAAGAATTTGCTTCATGGGAAATTCTTTTGACTCTCTACCAACTGAAGAACTCGTATTCCCAAAACTCCGGACCTTGATCTTGAAGGAAGATGGGATATCTACAATCCCAGATAGGTTCTTTCAAGGGATGGAGGCTCTCTTGGTGTTGGATCTAAGGTCAAAGAAGGTTTCATCATCATTCCCATGCCTAGTTGGTCTAAAAGCTCTTTTCCTATCCCGATTACCATGGGTAAACTTTGATGTGACCAGTTTGTCGTTAATCGGAGAATTGAAGAACCTTGAAATACTTCAACTAGAGGAGTTTGAGTTCGGTACTGTACCAAAGGAATTTGGAAATCTGACGAAGTTAAGGTGTTTAGATCTGCTAGGCTGCAAGGGAAGGATACCACGAAACCTGATATCGAGATTGTCTAGATTGGAGCAGCTATATCTCACAGGGGTGTTCAGCAACTGGCAGGTTGATGATGATGGTAGTAGCGGTGCTGCAGCTACCTTTGCAGAGCTAGCAAGTCTGTCATGCCTAACCACCTTACATGTTGATATAGGGAACCCTGATGTCTTCTTGCAACAACAGGACGATTTAAAGTTTGGTCTATGGCCGTCCCTTACGGACTTCAACATAGTTGTAGGAGCAATAATACGGCCTAACAACTTTGGAACATCGAGAAGCAGAAGCAAGCAACTTGCGATAACAAAATCTACATACAAATACAAGTGGGTTATTGATCTCGTGACGAAAACAGAGCGCCTATGCCTGCATAACTGGTCCGGAATGGAATGCCTCATCGGCGGTGGAGCAGAAGGAGAAGGTCTTACTCGCGTGGGAAACATGTTATTTGAAGTCAGAGCATTGTACCTTCACTCCATGCCCGACATGAAAAGTTTGTGCTCAGGAACACTGCTGCCGGATGATATTCTTCTTCGAAAGCCGAGCGAACTGGAAATCAGAGAGTGCCACGAATTGATCGATGTGCTGCCAACTTGTATGTTGTTAAGAACACAACAACTTATGGAAAGCCTTAAGATAAGCAGCTGCTATAAACTAGAGAAAGTGTTGAGCTTAACTGACTTTGTGCAAGAAGAAGAAGGAGAAGGTGGCCAATCTGCTGCAGCTGGTGGTATAGTGCTCCTGCCTCGCCTTGAAAGTCTTGATCTATGCGACTTGCCAGAGCTAAGGAGTGTATGGGGGGATGATGATGGTGGTGTAATGATGTTGGCAGCTGGGAGCCTCCAAAACCTTCAAAGTTTAGAAGTGCAGGGATGCAAGAGCTTGAAAGACGATCGTATACTACCTGCCATATTGCCAATTCCAAATAAACTTGACCACTTCCCAAGCCTCCGAAAAATGGAGATAGTCGGATGTCACAGCTTGACCTATCTGCTCTCCTGGAGACAAGCAAAAGGCCTTCCACGCTTGCAAAGACTTGAAGTTCGGAATTGTGGAAGAATGAAAACAGTAGTAATTAAAGAAGAGCCTGAGGAGGAGGAGGAAGACGAAGCTGGCCAATCTGCTGCAGCTGGTGGTATAGTGCTCCTGCCTCGCCTTGAAAGTCTTGATCTATGGGACTTGCCAGAGCTAAGGAGTGTATGGGGGGAAGCTGGGAGCCTCCAAAACCTTCAAAGTTTAGAAGTGCAGGGATGCGAGAGCTTGAGAGAGGATATATTACCTCCCATATTGCCAATTCCAAATAAACTTGACCACAAATTGATCGATGTTCCGTTGTCAAGAATACACCATCTTATAGAACGCATTGCCATAGAAAAATGTGGTAGAGTGTTTCGAAGTCTCTCTCTATGGGACTTACCAGAGCTAAGGAGTGTATGGGGGGATGATGGCCATGGTGGTGTAATGATGTTGCCAGCTGGGAGCCTCCAAAACCTTGAAAGTTTACAGGTGGTCCTATGCAAGAGCTTGAAAGACGATCGTATACTACCTCCCATATTGCCAATTCCAAATAAACTTGACCACTTCCCAAGCCTCCGAAAAATGGAGATAGTCGGATGTCACAGCTTGACCTATCTGCTCTCCTGGAGACAAGCAAAAGGCCAGCTTCCACACTTGGAAGCACTTACTGTTTTGGATTGTGGAAGAATGGAAACAGTAGTAATTAAAGAAGAGCTCGAGGAGGAGGTGGAGGAGAGTCATGTGCTCCCTTCTCTAACACACTTGGACTTATACCGCCTGCCCATGTTAAGGAGCTTCTTCCAGGGAGAGCAATGCTCCAAGTCACTCTCTTCTTTGAAGAATCTCTCCGTAAGGAATTGTCCAAAGATGAAGAAACTGCCACTATGGTCGTCGTCACTATCGGTCGACTTGAAATCTTTTAGAGGAGACAGCTGGGAATGGTTTGAAAGCGTGGAATGGAGGGAAGACCAAAGCATCAAAGAACGCCTCCGACCCATTTTTCGACCTACGCAGCAACGTAAGTTGTATCCGATGCTTAAATCCTTTTCTTTTCCTTACTACTATTATTTAATAGGACACTTCTGTCTTCTGATTTATCAAATTAGCCTACTCAAAATTCTATTTAACAAAATAAATTATAAAATACTCTCACATAAAACCATATTAAACCAACGGAAAATGGCCCCTTTTTTTATTAGCATAATCAAATCCATAATTAACCCCACCAATTCTCAATCTTAAGTGACTTTTGTGCTTGTATTGATATTCTCTTTTTTGGTAGTCGCCCATCACTATAAGACACGCCTCCGATCCGTTTTTGACATTTTGGAAATGTAAGTTGTCTGATACAACGTGCTAATATCATTTCACTTTTCCTTCTAATTTATCACATTAGCATAATCAAAATTTTATTTAACAAAATAGTGTTGTTATATGTATAGTCATCAACCTATCTTGGTCGTTGTCCGTCACTATATTTCCAAAAAAATAAAAACTTATTTTTGCAATTAAAAACTATAATTTATTTATTTTCTTGATTAAACTTATAATTTAGAGAAAAACAAATTTCCAATTTAGTAAATCAAAATTTTTTTTTATGTTCTTAATGATTATCAGTTTTTTTTTTTATTATCTCAACCAAGTTACACGGTACAAGGACAGCCTCTGAACCGTTAGGGAATTTTCCTAAATAATAATCATGATTAGTTTTAAAATTATTTTTTGGCCTCAAGAAGGTTTAGCCAAATAATAATATGTTCATTTTTTCTAACAGAATGCTTACCTCCTAAAAAAAAATCCTCTTAAGATTAAATCAGGTTCAGTTTGGTTCATGATGAGAGTTTAGACCAATGTTTTAAAAAATCGGACTGGTTGTTGACCCGGCCAAGGCACTGGGTCGGGTCAAATTGGTTCAACTGGTTGGTTCAACCACTGGGTTAATCTAAGTGGTCCAAATTAATCCCTTATGGACATTACTTTTTACAAAAATACTAATTTTTTAAAAACACGGGATCAATACTGAACCGGATCGGAAGAACAACCAGTTCACGAGTTGAACCTGCCGGTCCGGTCCGATTTTTAAAACACTAGTCTAGACATCATGAGATGATGGCATAACATGAAAGTACTCTATTTTCTATTTTCTTTAAAAGAAAAAAAAGGAAGAGAACTATTTTGGTAAATAAAATATTAATTCCCTTTTTTTTCTCAAAAAAATATTTAAAAAAAAAGCTTCCAAAAATAAAATGAAATTTAACTTCATGTTTTTCTTTCTTACAATGTGACTCTAGTATATAGTAGCTAGTTTATTTACTTTTGGATGAGAGTCCAAATCCCACTAAACCCGAACAAAACACCAACACTACAAGAAAAGTAACTTTTTATGACACAAAAATTAAGGCATCCTTAAATAGTGTGCCGTAAATAATTGATTTACGACGTGCATTATATTGAACACCGTAAAAAAAGATCAAAATGTATAATTCTTACATGTATTTATGTTATTTATGGCGTGGAGTGAACACCATAATTTGTTTACACAAAAAACGACACAATATATCCCACAAAAGCTGTGGAAAAAAAGCGCCAAATTTTTTAAGGACCGCGCGATAACCCGCTCGTGTTTCAACCTAAAATATTTTCCACCCCTCTCCCGCTCGCGCTCCTTCAGGCTCTCTCACTCTCAGTCCTCTTTCTTCTCCTTTTTCTTCTTCCTCCTCCTCCCTCTCTCTCTCTCTCCTCCACTCTCTCCTCCTCCCTCTCTCTCTCTCTCTCTCTCTCTCTCTCTCTCTCCCTCTCCCCCTCCACTCTCTCCTCCTTCCCCTCTCCACCTCCTCCTCCCTTTCTCTCTCTCCTCCTCCCCCTCCCCACCTCCTCTTGTCGCGGTTCCCGGATCCCCTGCCTTACCTCCGCCTCCCTCTCCCTCGCCCTCATCTGGGTCATTCACTCTTGCAAGTCCAACGGCGAGGCCCAGCTCTCCTCTGTAGGGAGGGAGAGGACTCCCTCCTCCTCCTAAAGTGTGCCCAGGAGTTGAAGAAGAAGGGGCTGGAGTTCGATCTGCTCATCTCTTCGAGATCGAGAGTTAGGATTTTTACATCTTCTCCCTTAACTCCTATAAACCTCAATTCGGGTTTCCTTTTTCACACTTCGTTTGTTGTAATCGAATCTAGGGTTTCGATTCATCCATTAATTTAGGGTTGGGGTTAGGGTTCCTATGTTCGTTCTCTTCTTCGTGACATGGGTGAGAGTCGTGGTATCTAACGACGAAGGTGAGTACTTAATTTTGTTTTAATAATCTTATTTGCTTTAATTTTGGGTGTTTTTGCAAATTTTGCAGATGAATCCGAGGAGGAAGATGGAGGAGAAGGGATTGACAAGGACGCAGACATTGGAATCGAAAGGGACGAGGAGGAAGAAGAAGGTATAACATTTTTAGGGTTTCATAGAATTTTTTGGGGAGAAATTGAAAGTAACGAAAAGAACCCACCTAATAGGCATGATTCATGCATGTCATATTGCATGAATGTTGTTGTTGAAGATTTACAAGTAGATGCATCAATCGCACAACTCATATTCTATCTTTAGTGATGAAAAAGTACTTATCTTACTCTGTTATTTTACATAAACAAAACACATTATTTAAAAAAGTTTCAAGAAATTATTTAATTTCATGGTTTTTTCCAACTTCATTTAAATTTGGATGGGAGTCCAAATCCACATAGAACCCAAAACAAAGGCAATTCCATAGAAATGAGTTTATATTATTGTTTTCAACTCTAATTAGCAATACTTACTTTGCTTATGACTTGATGGCAGGGGGTGGGGCATTACAAGAAGTAGACTAAGGTGGGCCAGACGTGAGCTGATTCATATAAAAAATAAAATTATATATATGAAAAAAAATTGGGACAGTCCATACGTGGTTCCGCCACTTGCAGTGTAGTATCTGATGTCGATCAAGAGTCCAATGCTGAGGGCAGGTGGACTCGGAAGAACAAAAGTTGGAAGATTGTTATGCTAAGGTGAATATTAGCTTGATTGTTGTTTTAACTTTTGTAATTGTTCTGAGATGCATGTGTAAACATGTTATAATAATGCCATGGATTTGTTATGTTCCTAGTTATGGCCCATGTAAGTACGGTTAAAGTACTGTAATTTGAACCTGGTTTCTATATATATGTGATGATCTTTATATATGGAATTTTTATGTTAATAGTTGACACGACTATGCATCGATACATCTTTCCCTACAAATGCGAAGAAAGAAAATGATATTTGTTTGCAGGAAATATATTAGTCACAAATATTTGCAGTTGTCGAAGTCTTTCTTCTCTCAACAGAGGGTCCTATCTAGACTAAGAAAACTAGTTGTACCTTTAAGGAAGCATTTAAATTAGAACTATGGAGGTGGAGCATTTAAATGTCTGTCTCAATCCGCCATAGGAGAATGTCAATTACCCCTTAGATGTGGCCGGGGTTTCCTAAGCATTTTAGAGGTGTTAACTAGGTCCGAAATTGACCTGGTTTGAGCGGGTCTCGACTGAGTCATTTTAGCCCGATTAGAATTTACAAGCCGGTTCTGACCGAGTTCAGCACTGAAAAGCCAAAATAAGTCCAACCCAGAACCTACTAAGAACCAGTTGGGACTTGACCGGACTGCGTCCAGTTCAAGTGCGGACCGGATCCGGTCTACTGTGGTACGGTCTTTTTTAAAAGAAATTGTTTGAATTTGAACTTTGGATTTTAGACTCGACTATATATAGGAAAAAAAATTATTTGTATTTACCCCTCCATTATTAATGCCTAATTTTATTTTCTCCATTATTAATTTTATTAATTATACTTCCATTTCTCAAGAGTTAGAGATAAATACATGAGAGTGATAAAATGAGGAGGTTTTAGTAATTAAATTAATAATGGGAGGAAACCGAATTGGACATTAGTAATGGAGATAAATACAAATAACTCAAGAAATTTTTTTTGAAAATGTGGAGTGATTTTTTGATGCATTATATGAAAAACGGAAAACGGTTAAAGCCGTGAGCTTTTTACTACCAATGATATTTTCTAAGAGGAACAACTGAGATGGATAGTGCACTAGTTTTCAAGAATTTGATCTCGATCAATTTTTTTTACAAAGAATCCATGGAAATTTGATCCCTATCATTTTGAAGAACACATATTAAATACTCCATTATTTCATCAACTGTAGAATGGATCGGTGAGACGCCTATGATGCCCATGTCAACCAAGAAACCGACACCCAATTAGCAAGTGCAATTTCGAACTTTCAATGTTGTCAGCGCCGACCCATCTATCTTCCAATTGGACATGATGTTCTCTGCCAATAAGGCTTCGGCCATGTTTGGTTCGCAGAATTGAGTTTGGATTAAAAATTATTCATTTTATGTGTCTGGATGACAAAGAAAAAGAGCAGAAAAAAAATATTCTCAAAAAAGTAAAAAAGAGAAAAAAAAAAAATATGGTTACCCTTCCCAGCCAATAATTTACTTTCCTCCAAATTTTTTGCACTTATTACAAAAATTTAGGACTAATTTTTTTTTCTCTAACACATTCTAACTATATTTCAGTCATTTCCAAACATTAGAAAGAAAAATGGATAAAATTTGTAATTTTTCAAAGAAAAAAAGTGAGAGAAAAGAATTGATTTTCTTTCCTTTCCGCAAACTGTATACATTACTTGACAGTTTGATAAACGCTATATTTGGATGGTAATTGTTGGAATTTTTCTTTGATTCCAGTAAACAAAGTAAGAAAGTTTAGAGTTACCAGCCTTTGGTGAAGTCATATCGAAGTATTGTCCTAAAAGATTATTCAAGGTCTATGTGTAGACTTGTTCCCGAATCCTCCTACAGGTAAAACTCCTGTGCTACCGGCTTTCCGTCGCTGCGCACAACTCTGGGAGAAAGGATCCAAAGTTATCCTGTACAAACTCTGCATAAATATGTTTGGACCTATTAAAAGTTCTAAAACTCATCCTAACCAAATCATATTCGAACACTGTCATCATAGGGATGGAGTATCTTTGTACCACTTTAAACAGCCGCTTGGGCATTAATTTTGAGAATTTAATTTCAGAATCAGTGTTCTGTTGAACCACAACTAATATAGATACAGCTTGTGCATTAACAAGCCTTCTATATTTAGCCTCCTTGTGTATTAATTGTATTAATTATACACCATCTATCTCTAGCCTTATAGAATCAATTGTATTAATACACCTTCTATCTTTAGCCTTATAGAATCAATTGTATTAATACACCTTCTCTCTCTAGACTTACAAAATCTCGTGTAGATCTTCTATATTCAGCCTTGTAAATTTATATATAAACCATACTATGGTGGAGCAATAAAGATATACAATATTTTTCAATACTTCTTTTCTACTCTTAATTCAATTTGGTATCAGAGCAGTTGCAAAATCCTAAGAGCCTACTGCTCTTCTAAGCAAGCTGATTGTTTGCTTATTACTACGAAACCTATTGTTTCGTGTATCATACGATGGTAAATCCCTCTGACGCTCTTGTTGTTCCACCGACGATGAACATGATGTTCGCACCGGAACCAACCTCAATCCCTACTGCAGTCAAGTTGAAAGGCTCCAATTTTTTCTGTTTGGTCGCAAGTTGTGACTATGTTCGTCGTTGTCAGAGGCAAGAAGGGATATCTTACTGGTACTACTCCACAACCTGATGTAGGTGCTACAACTTACGACAAATGGGTTATGTAAGATGTTATTGTGAAAGGATGGCTAATCAACTATATGGAAACTGAGGTGATGATGTTATTTATTCGTTTACCTAATGCAAAAGATGTGTGGGATGCTGTTTCTCGCACTTTCTATGAAGGTGCTGATAAATCAATTATTTACGATTTATCTCGTAAAGTTATGGCAACAAAGCAGTCAGAAAGGCCAGTATCGACATACTTTTCAGATCTGAAAGTTATTTGGCATGAACTTGATCATCGTAAACCTATCACTTTTACGCAAGCAGATGTTATCAAGGTATGTATGGTCGAAATCGAAGAAGAGCCGGTTTATTTGTTCCTTGCAGGTCTAGATGATATTTATGATTCCATCAGAGGCGAAGTCCTTCGCACTGATCCACTTCCTGGTACCGAAGTTGTTTTTTCAACCATACGACGTGAAGAGCAACGTCGGAATACTGTGCTGAATCTTGGAGACGTATCTCAAGTTGCTATGGCGGCTAAGAAATTTGCTCCATCCTCCTTTACTCAACATAATTCTTCAAAGCCAGTTGGTGTACGATGTTCTCATTGCGGAAGTGACAAACACCTTGAGGAATCATGTTTCAAGAAAAATGGGTATCCGGATTGGTGGCATGATCATAAAGAACGATTGAAGGCAAGAAGCAAAAGCAAAGCAGCTTTATGTACTTCGACCCCATCTTCTGTTTCGGTGGTAGAGCCGGTACAAACCTCTCATTCTGTGGTAGATTCTACTCTTCTACAACAGTCAGGTAAAGCATCAATTACTACTAATTCGAAAAAGGATCATGGTTGGATTCTTGATTCCGATGCCACAAATCATATGACTTTTGATGCATCTATTTTACGTGATCACTGCTTGTCCGAATGTTCATCAATTGCTAATGCTAATGGGGTCTCATATCTCGTAATTAGAGCGGGGAGAGTCGATTTGACTCCATATTTATCACTAGAACATGCTATGTTCATTCCTACTCTCTCCAATAATTTATTATCGGCACCTCAAGTAACTGTCCAATTAAATTATTTAGTATTAATTTATCCAAATTTATATCTTCTTCAGGATATCAGCACGGGGAGATAATTGGGCATAGTACTAAGAGAGAGGGGTTATACTATGTCGATGATGTCTGTGCAGGGCGTTCTCTATCTGAAAAAGGGTCGTCTTGTGTTGGAAAGGATCAGATTTGGTTATGGCATCAACGGTTGGGTCATGTCTCTTTTGGCTATTTGAAACATTTGTTTCCTGATTAATTTTCAACTTATAAACCTTCAGATTTTCAATGTGAAACTTGCATTTTGGCAAAAAGTCATCGTATCTCTTATCCAGATAGTTCTAGCAAAAGATTTTTGCCATTTTCACTTGTGCATTCAGATGTTTGGGGCCCATCTCCTATTACTACTAGGTCAGGATTTCGTTGGTTTGTTTTATTCGTCGATGATTGCACCCGTATGACTTGGCTTTATCTAATGAAACATAAAAGTGAAGTTATTGAATGTTTTCATAATTTTCACAAAAATGATAAAGACACAATTTTCTGCTACCTTACAAGTCCTTCGTTCTGATAATAATAGAGAGTTTGTTAACAAAGGGTTGCATGATTATTTTAAGGAGCATGCCATTATTCATGAGACTACTTGCCCTTTTACCCCGCAACAAAATAGTGTGGCAAAGAGAAAAAATAGACAAATACTTGAGATCACTCGTGCCAGTCAGTTTGATTGGTGAAAAAATGAAGCCACATTGGCGGGAAAAAGCCATTTATACTGCAGTATACCTCCACAATTGTGTGCCTACAAGCGTTTTGAGATTCCAAACACCATTAGATAAACTTGCAACGTATGTGTCTATTCCTCCTCATCTTACTATTCCTCCTCGTATATTTGGATGTGTAGCATTTGTGAACTTACAAAAATATTTTCGTCCTAAGCTTGACCCTTATGCCTTAAAGTGTGTCTTTGTGGGTTATCATATGTTTCAGAAAAGATACCGTTGTTACAACCCTACTACCCGTAAATTTTATGTTTCCATGGATGTTACCTTTTCTGAACAAGACATGTTTTATGCTCCATCCACATTTGATTCACATCTATCGGAGGAGAGTAATAATGTTGAAGAAGTGAATTGGATCAATCTATTTCCAGATAATATGGTGGTGGGAGAAATAGGTGGTATTGATAGTTTTCAGAAGTTGCATGTGGATCCTGATGTCCCCGGGGAGAATATTCTAGTAGTGTATGTTAATGAACAGATTCAGTTTGTGGATCATGACCAGAATAATGATAGTAATGTTACTGATGCTGCTGAAGGACCCTCTCTCTCGTCACCAATAGTCTCCCCCAATGCTGATATTTCTGAGGTAAGTAGAAATTTTGTGATTAATACTAACAGTACTCCCGAGTCTATTGATGATGACAGATATCAAGCTACCACCGCGGAGTAATCGTGTAGTGCCAGCGGAGAGATTTTCACCGGAATCAACAAAGAAAACCAAATATCTGATTGCTCATTTTGTGTCTACTCATAGACTATCAGAGGCTTCTAAAGTTTTTGTCAGTAATATGTCTGCAATACATGTTCCTAGTAAAGTAAGCGAGGCGAATGCCAAATAGGCTGTTGCTATGGAAGAAGAAATGGAAGCACTTCAGAAGAACAAGACATGGGAATTAATATCACTACCAGAAGGGAAGAAACCTGTTAGTTGTAGGTGGGTGTACACCATTAAACAAAAGCAAGACGGTTCGATCGATAGGTACAAAGCAAGACTTGTAGCTCGAGGGTTTACTCAGATGTATGGTGTTGATTATGAGGAAACTTTTGCTCATGTGGCCAAAATCAATACTATACGAGTTTTGTTGTCATTGGCTGCAAACCATGATTGGCATTTACACTAGTATGATGTAAAGAATTCTTTTCTGCATGGAGAACTAAAAGAAGAAGTGTATATGTCACTCCCACTAGGATACGATGTCCCTCATAATTCTGGAGGTGTGGTGTGTAGATTGAATAAGGCCTTATATGGTTTGAAGCAGTTTCCACGGGCCTGGTTTGGTAGATTCCGATTTGCTATGAAGAAGTATGGATATATGCAGTGCAATGCGGATCATACTTTGTTCTTGAAGAAAGTGGGTGATAAAATTACAGCTCTTATTATATATGTGGACGACATGATCATAACAGGAGATGATCTCAATGAGATGAGTAAATTAAAGGACTGTCTTTCTTCTGAGTTCGACATGAAAGATCTGGGTGGATTAAAGTATTTTTTGGGTATCGAGGTTAACCGTTCAAACCAAGGTATTTTTCTGTCGCAACGTAAATATGTGCTTGATTTGCTAGAAGAAACATGGATGCTTGGTTGTGAGCCAATCAAGTCTCCTATTGAGCAGAATCACGGTTTGGAGGAATGCCCTAATCAAACGCCAGCTAACAAAGGGAGATACCAGAGATTAGTTGGACGCTTAATTTATTTGTCTCATACCAGACTTGATATTACATATGCTGTAAGTGTGGTAAGTAGGTTCATGCACAATCCGGATAAGCAACATATGGATGCAGTTGTGAGGATCTTGAGGTATTTGAAGTCAGCACCAGGAAATGGCTTTTATTCTCAAAACATGGCAATACAGATATTCTCGGGTACTCAGACTCATATTGGGCCAGAAAAGGAGATAGAAGATCGACGTCGGGTTATTTTACCTTTGTTGGTGGTAATCTTGTTACTTGGAAGAGCAAGAAACAAAAGGTTGTTTCTTTGTCAAGTGCTGAGGACAAGTCACAACAAGAAAATGCATGTTCAGCGACATAAGCAATATGTAGTGCAAAGTTCGATTTGTGTCGCCAAAGAGTTTCTGCGACATATTTGGCTATGTCGCACACATGTCGCTATAGCCTTGTCTAGGAAAGTCTTTGGCGAAATCACGTATGTCGCAAAATATAATCTTTTTTGGCGACATATTATATTTTTTATTTAAAATAACTTTTGGTGACATGTGCCTTTCGTGTCGCAGAAATGTTATACATTAACAACATAACACATGTCGGCAAGTCTAGTTCTTTATTTTATTTATCATTATAAAAATATTTTCTGCAACACAATTTGATGTCGCGAAAGTTAAAGTAGTCAAATATAAATACACTTCCTGCTACACAATTTGATGTCGCTATAGCTAATTTATATTTTTTTTATATTAATTTTTATTTTCGCATATATTTTCCAACATAAATGTAAAAACCTTATTTCTAAAATAACTTACAAACATTAAAATTTGTATTCAAGAAGTTAGAGAACAAAGAACTGTTGAAGATTAGCATAATATCTCCAAGAGGATCTATAATTAGTTGTCATTTGTTAGACATATTGTTAGATCTGTAATTAGTTGTGATCGTGTAATATATCATATTAGTTAGATATGTTTATCTTCTTACGTTGTACAGAGGCTATTTAAAGCTTTGTATACATGGTATGGAATATATGAATGAAAGACACAATTATTATCCACACTTGTATACATGGTATCAGAGCCAATACCGATCCTCTAAATCCTCCATCATCTCCATTACATTCTCACGTATCATGGTAGCTCGTCGAAACACATCCTCTACCCGCCGAACCACCACTGTTACTGGATCGTTTCCCTCCACGCCAACATCTCGTAGCTTTGATGTTGGAGGCTCGTCTGGACATCCTAGAACATGTACCCATTGTGGGGGTACCGGACATACAAAATCCAGGTGCTATGAACTGATCGGATATCCTGAATGGTGGGATCCTGCCAAAGCTCCAACAAAACGCAACTCAAGACCTTCCGCTGCTACTTCTTCTGCTGTTATCGCCAAAGTACCAACACCTGATGCCATGGCTATGCATGTATCATCTTCTAATTCACCAGGTAAGTCTTTTAGTGCTCTTGCTCCTATTAACTCATGTACATGGATTATTGATTCTGGGTCGACTGATCACATGTCCTTTGATGCTACTTCCATTGCTAATGTGAAATCCTCTGAAACACCTATCGTGTCTACCGCTAATGGTACGTCTGCTACCGTTCTCGGGGAAGGTTCTCTCCGTTTTTCGAATAATCTCCACTTAGATTCCGTACTTGTAGTTCCCTCTCTTAATTTTAATCTACTCTCGGTATCTCAAATTACATCTTCTTTAAACTGTGTTGTGATTTTTGGCCCTGATTCTTGTTGTTTTAAGGATATCAAGACTCGGAAAACGATTGGTTGTGGTACTAGACGAGGGAAGCTATATTATCTCGATGTTACACCCTCAAGTTCAAGTGCATTGGCTCAGTCGTTCTCGGTTAAAAGTTCAACATCAACTTCTATGATTTGGTTGTGGCACAAGCGTTTTGGCCATGCTTCTTTTGGCTACTTAAAGCTTTTATTTCCCAAGTTATTTTCTGACGTATCTCCTTCATTGTTTAAATGTGAGGTTTGTGCTATGGCAAAGAGCCATTGTGTCCCTTTTCCACTAAGTTTGAATAAAAGTCCTTTGCCATTTATGCTTGTCCATTCTGATGTCTGGGGACCAGCGAAAGTTCCAACATTAAATGGTGCGCGCTGGTTTGTATCTTTTATTGATGATCATAGTCGTATGACTTGGGTATGCTTGATGAAAACAAAGCAGGAGGTTTGTGCCAAATTTAAACAGTTCTACATGATGATTGCTACACAATATAAGACTTCCATCCAAGTGCTGCGTACCGACAATGGCGGAGAATTTGTCAATCGTGAACTACAAAATTTTCTACAAAGTCATGGTATAGTTCATCAAACAACATGCCCATATTCTCCCCAACAAAATGGGGTTGCGGAAAGAAAAAATCGACAACTCCTCGAGATGGTTCGTGCTACCTTATTGGAAGCTTATATGCCCTTTAAATATTGGGGTGAATCTCTTACTGCAGCATGCTACTTGATAAACCGTATCCCTTCCCGTAGCTTAGATTTCCATACATCACTTGAAACTCTATACCACCACTTGACCGCACCATTACTCCCGAACCTACCTCCTAAAATATTTGGCTGCACAACCTTTGTACACATTCCTCCTCATGCCCGCCATAAACTCTAACCCCGTGCTCTACGCTGCATCTTTGTTGGTTATGGCCTTCATCAAAAAGGGTACATATGTTACCACCCACCAACACGCAAACTGTATGTCACCATGGATGTCCAATTTCATGAACATCAGATGTATTTCACTCCAAGTCAGGGGGAGAAAGGTGAACCTGATTTAGACTTGCAGTGTTCTAGACACCATAATACCGAGAGTAGCTCAGTTTTCAACTGTGAACCTGAGTCTGCTCCTCTTGAAGCACTTGAAGCAGTGACACCACTTGATTCAGCAGAACCAGCAGTACCTCACGCTAGGTTCAGGTCACATGAAGAAGAAGAAGAAGAAGAAGACAGACCACTTGCACATGAAACAGCAGCATCACATGAAGAAGTCGAACCAGCAGCAGCACTTGAAGAAGACTGACCACTTGCACATGAAACAGCAGCATCACATGAAGAAGTCGAACCAGCAGCAGCACTTGAGCTTCCACCTGATAATATGGCTGACCAAACTGTACCACAACACCAATCGTCTCCGCTTGATGTTCTTTCCCATCATGAGTCATCATCATCTACTGAGTCTCAGGTAAACCATGAACCCTCCATTCGAGTACTTCCTAATCGTACCACTAGAGGTGTTCCTAGAGTTGATTATAAACCAGTCCTTACATCTATGCCGAAATATCCCTTGAATCATTATGTATCTTACAATAGGTTATCAAAGACCTCTAAATCATTTGTGAATCAATTATCTGCTGTACATGTACCTAATAGTGTGCAGGAAGCCCTGAAAGAACCCAGGTGGAAAGAAGCAATGAACGAGGAGATGAACTCCCTTAAAAGAAATGGAACATGGGAAGTGGTTGATTTGCCTTCTGGAAAAAAAACCTGTTGGCTGTCGTTGGGTTTACACAATTAAATACAAAGCGGATGGTGAGATTGAAAGATTTAAAGCTCGACTTGTGGCTAAGGGATACAGTCAGACATATGGGATCGATTATGCAGAAACTTTCGCAGCAGTAGCCAAAATCAATACGGTACGTATCCTTCTATCATTGGCAGTGAATCTGAATTGGCCATTACATCAATTTGATGTAAAGAATGCCTTTCTGCACGGGAATCTTCAAGAAGAAGTATACATGGAGCTGCCTCCAGGATGTCGTTTACAAGTTGAAGGCAGTAAACAAGTCTGTCGATTACGTAAATCATTGTATGGTTTAAAGCAGTCCCCAAGAGCCTGGTTCAGGAGATTTACAAGCTCTATGAAGACATTCGGTTATCGACAGAGCAGTTCAGATCATACTCTTTTCATAAAGCACAATGGAAGCATGCTCACTATACTTATTATATATGTCGACGATATGATTGTGACAGAAAATGATGCTGCTGAAAGAAAGGCCTTGCAAAGTTATCTTTCTCAGGAATTTGAAATGAAAGATCTTGGTTCTTTGAGGTACTTTCTCGGAATTGAGGTGCTAAGGTCTAAAAGAGGTATATTCTTATCACAACGAAAATACACTCTAGATTTGCTAAAGGAAGTAGGCATGTTAGCTTGCAAACCAAGTGATACACCTGCGGCAGAAAATATAAAATTGAGCTCTTTTCTAGACCAGGTTCTTGCAAATAAAGAAAGATATCAAAGATTGGTGGGACGGTTGATGTATCTTGCCCATACAAGACCTGATTTAGCATACTCTCTTGGCGTTGTTAGTCAATTCATGCACTCTCCTAGGGAAGAACATATGAATGCATTAACACGTATCTTACAATATTTGAAGTCTTCTCCAGGAAAAGGAATTATGTTCACAAAGGGTGATACTCTATCCGTTGAAGGCTATACTGATGCGGATTGGGCTGGCTCAAGTGATGATAGACGTTCCACCGCAGGATACTTAACTTTTGTTGGGGGAAATCTTGTTACATGGCGAAGCAAAAAACAAGGAGTGGTGGCTCGCTCTAGTGCAGAAGCAGAGTATAGAGGTATGGCTAATGGAGTGTGTGAGCTTTTATGGATTCGAAATCTGCTGCAGGAACTCAAGATTTCCTTTGTTACTCCTATGAAGTTATTCTGTGATAACAAGGCAGCGTGTGACATAGCTCATAACCCCGTTCAACACGATCGAACCAAACATGTGGAGATTGACAGACATTTCATTAAAGAGCAACTAGAAGCAAAAGTTATCGAAGTTCCTTATGTCCGGTCACAAGATCAACTAGCCGATATTCTCACTAAGGCAGTAACAAGTAAAGCCCTTCATGGAGTCTTAGACAAGTTGGGAATGCAAGACATCTATTCACCAACTTGAGGGGGAGTGTTGAAGATTAGCATAATATCTCCAAGAGGATCTATAATTAGTTGTCATTAGTTAGACATATTGTTAGATCTGTAATTAGTTGTGATCGTGTAATATATCATATTAGTTAGATATGTTTATCTTCTTACGTTGTACAGAGGCTATTTAAAGCTTTGTATACATGGTATGGAATATATGAATGAAAGACACAATTATTATCCACACTTGTATACAAGAACAAGTTACCAGGAACACAACATGATAAATATAATGTCTTCAAACATCTCTTCATAAAATAATCCAATAATACAATATTTTAACAACTTCAAGTAGCTCATTCAAAAAGAAACACATTGTATTTCACAAACATATTGTATTCAAGGTGGACAAGTATAATGTATACCAAAAACACATAAATTGAATGCTTCCCAAAAAATTAGCATACAATAGATCTCATGATATGAATGTCTTCTCCAAAAATTGACTTGTTATCTATGTGATCCTGTAAATAAAAATTAAAGAAAAAAATTGTAAGTAAAACAAAATATATACTAAAAGAATGACATGTTTAAAAGACTTATATACAAAAAAAATCCACACACACACACACACACACACACACAGACATATATATATATATATATATATATATATATATATATATATATATATATATATATATATATATATATATATATACATTATGGGTTATTTATACTAACTACCCCTATTTTTATTTTTATTTTCTAAAGGGAGGGGTGGTCAGTGTAATTTGTTTAAAAACAGGGGTACCCCTTGTTATAAACCAAAAATATAGGGGTGGCTACTGTAAATAACCCATACATTATCATGTATATCCTGTGCAGGTTTAAGGGACTCACATGCAAAAAAAAAAAAATACGATATTGATGGTCACCTAGAGAATCACAATTCTTAATGACGATTTATTAACTAGACATTTGTTAACAAACATTTCACTAATATACTACTCATCAGATATATATTTCAACATCCTTACATTTGAGTGACCACCTATTTAATGTGCTGCTAAAATAAAAGAATTTGGATTGAAGCGGATCGATATTGGAAGCATATCAAGAAATTGGATCCGAGTCATTACAATTCTAAAATACACTTAACACAGTATCAAACAACCTTTCATGTTTCATATGCCAAGTATTTTTAAGTTATATATATATAGTTATATATATATATATATATATATATATATATATATATATATATAAACTCAATAATTAAAACTTATTTGTTAAAAGTGTATAATGTTAGATAATAAGAGTGTATATTAGGAGAAGAAATGCGTTCTAGGTGTTTGCAATACAGGACTCTTGATGCAAGCACAGTCCATCATGTAACTCATGTTTCATCAATTTTAATAAGATCTACATGCATACAACAATCATACGTATTTACAAATTACTCTATGCAAAAAATAATAACTAATGCCATGTCTATGTGTTAATTAAGTTTACAACTAAACATGCTTCAACTGTACGCTAATAACCATTCTGCCTTGTACGTCGATAAGATTGTGTCAAAGTGTATCCTAATTGAGTAAAGTCATTAGCATTCCCCTCCCTTCCATCTTATAGTCTTGTTCAACAAATTACCTAGCTAGAAGTCACATTATTGAGCTTACTCAACTATCACATCCCAAAGACAAAAGAGAAACCAAACCTTTATTAGTAACTGACACAGCTGGTAAGTCAAGCTTGCAGGCTAGCTGCATGAAATTAATGCATATTATAACATGGACCTTGCTTACTTCAAAACAGGGTTTCCTCATTTGGGGGACTTTGGAATACCTAAAATGAATTTCCGTCTCCACAAACATTCTGAGGTTTTACTGGGATTCGAAAGGGCCAAGGAATTATATTAGCACCCAACCAACTTTTATACTGAATGGAAATCAAGAAGAAATATGTCACCATCAAGAACACAATAATGATTCACCCAACTATAACCAAAAAGGAAGCAACTTTATTCAACAGGAACATAATTCGACAGAAATAAAACTAGAACATCAAAAGTAAGAAAATTCAATTTATTTCTAGAAATTTATAGTACCCAGTCCAGGGCTCTGAGGATCTGGCGACGGTGGGGACGCGACTTCCGGGCCAAAGATGTCGGGCCAGGCGGGCCCTGCACTGCACGATCTCGTAGTAGAAACCCAGGACTCCTTTTCAGCCAATTTAGCCTGGTACTAGTCTGCCTGATCCTGATTTGGCCTGGTACCAACCCATTGAAGCCACTATTAATCATCCCTACCTCGTATTAAATAGAGATCACTTGCAGTCTAGTAGATTTAGCCAACATATCGAATTCAAGAAATTGGAGAAAAATAAAAGTTGTGACATTCCATCTTCAAAAGAAAGTGTAGAATAATTCAAATTCAATCTTTCATCTTTCATGGTCTATACGAATCCAAATATAATGTAAAACTAATTATATGCACTAATGTAGTGGCACTTTGAAAAATTATCTATTATATTCCAAAGACACTGAAGTTTACAATATATGTTCCTATAACTTACTTTCAACAACATTTAGTGATATGATATATGCTGGCTCAATGGTTTCTCCATCGCCATAGGAGTAAATTTTGCATCTATGTAGTACCCAACATTTCAAAGGGGAAGATGAAATGCCTAACATGTATCATTCATCAAAGATTAAAAATAGTTACATTTCATTTTAAAAACAAGTCCATGGGGTTTAAGTTCACGCCAGTGTTCTAAAAATCGGCCTAGGCGTCCGTCCACCGCACCGAAAATCTCCTAGGCGGTGGGCCTAAACGGCGGGTTTTTTGAATTTTTTGAATTTTTTTTTTGTTTATTCTTTGTTGTTTTTTGGATATTTGTTTGGGTTTTAAGATAGTATTTGGATTCTAGAACATTGAAATTTCAAATTTTAAAATTTCAAAAATTTCAATTTTTTTTTCTTTCTAGAACACGGGTTAGGCGGCGCCTAGGCAGGTTAGGCGCTAGGCGGACCTCCGCCGCACCGAGTCCGCCTAGCGATTTTTAGAACACTCGTTCACGCAACCAAGCAGCAAACATAGAATGCCTTGAGATCTGAAATTGACTTTTGTACTTCCTATGAGTATGCAAGTGGAGGTGGTATTGCATTTTTTCATTTTTAGCTGTTATTTGACTGAACCCTTGTGTATCCGATATCTTATATTTTTTATGCTTTTTCTTTTCCAAAAATGTTCATTTTCATTAACTATTAGTAGTTAAGTAGTTAAGGTCAGACTGCACCACTTCTATTAATATGTTTATATCTGCCAATAGGCCTTGTCATTTGAATACTCGCATAAACTGAATTTAGAGTGCAACCTAGGTTTTGTGTGTATATTCTTATAGTGCTTATATTGTACCATGTCATGGTACATTTACCAAGAATCGATTCAGTTCCATACTGATTTCCTTTTCTTTGTTAGGTATATCTAAAGTGTTATGTGCTTGATTGTAGAGGATCATCTTTCTATGTTTGAATGATGGGATGGCATTTTTTTCTCAGTTGAGATCCGTGAACATGACTCGTGCAATGTTGTGACATTTTTCCCAGGCTTGTCTTCTGCCTATTTCTATATGGTTTAGAGAATTGAGGAGACTAGAGCTCAGTTTACACACTTTACATTGGAGGGAGAACGAGAGAGAGGTAGGTAGGTATGTAGAAAGAGATATATATAGAGAGAGGGGGGCTTATCTAAAAACTTTAGGCATATGTACTAGGTTTATTTTAAAACTTTGAGCAGTTGTATTCTTACATTAGAGAAATCATACATATTAATCCTCCGGTTATACTTGCAGTCTTTGATAATAGATATTTGAGTATTCGCTTTTGCCATTAAAAACTTGGGTTCCTAATCCTGATACTATTGACTAACTAGGGGTGAGCAAATACCGACCGATACCAAAAACCGACCGAATACCGATTAAAAATATCCCGAAAAATCGAACCAAAAATATGTACCAATACCGAATTGCCGAACCGACTAAAATATGGTATAATGGTAGTGGTAACGGTTTGAGTGTAATACCATACCGAAAATACCGAACCGAACCCATCATATATATATATATATATATATATATATACTTTTTTTATAATGTTGTTCGTGATTAATTTTATACTATTACCCATTTCCATTTTTATCTTTGTTTTAATCAGTTTCTTAGAACTTAGAATGGATTTTAATGGACTTGAAGTTATGTTAAGAACGCTGAGAATAGAGTTTTTGATCTTTTGAGCTTATGTTTTTGTGTTCTCATAGAATTTTGAAGTAAATTTTGGTTACTTAAACTTATACTAAAGATTAAACTTAGTGATCGCGTTTGATCTTTTAAGCTCATTTTGAGGTGTTTGCGACTTGTTACATATTGTTCTAATAATTTTGTTTAGTTGTTTGGTTGGTAGAGGCTTGGCTTTGAAATTTAATTCTTCCAAAAAAAATTTTAAAAAAATATTATAGGTTAAGAGGTTTTATAATATTAAGTGTGTTGATTGATCAAATGTTAATTGGTAAAATACCGATACCGAATAAAAATCGACCGAATACCGATTTAACCGAAACCGAAAAAAACCGATTCTAAATGGTACGATATTGGTATTGATTTTTAAATACCGATTTTAAAAAAATACCGAAAAGTTCGACCAAATACCGACCGATTATACCGACGCTCACCCAATGACTAACATAGGATATATAAAAAGCCCTCGATTACATGAGGATATGCAAGTGCGGCGTGCCATCAAGGAAAAGAAAACTTTTACAGTGCTAAATCTATAGTATATGTCAAACCATTTACTATAAAACAGATACGGATTTGAATTTAAGTTACAACAAATCAGAACAAATATTCAAGCCAGTAAGTTTCATCCTGTTCCCCATCGTGTTCACAAATCTTTCGGACCCTTGGACCCATCAGATTGTATTCAGAAATAAATTTAAACTGCAAAAGACCACAGGTATATCCATGTGCAAGGCGCAGCAAGGATAACCAACCAGCTTCATATTAAATAGTGTATTTGTTGTTGTTGTTGTGTGTGTGTGTCTACATTGATACCAAACAAATACCCCATAGGTAGATACATCATACATGAACTCATAATGCCTACATGCATTCATTTTGTGCATAAAACAAAAGAGACATACTTAATACTGGTGAAAAGCTCTGTTTTATCTGTAAACCAGTCCGGAATGTCCCGTACGATGCTAACATCATCCTTCAGATACTCAATAAAATGATACGTCAAAAATGTCTTCAAAACAGCTGCACATAGCACAGGACCCATGAAGTATATCACACCATTGTAGATGACCGACAGAATAAGACCAAGAGAGTAATAGCAATGCCAATATAAAAATAACCTAATGGGCAAGAAAAACCGTGCTACTGACACTACCTAAAAGTAAAAAAGATCAACATATCTAGAATGTTTGACTAAAGAATCACCATCATGTCTATGTGAACAAGTGTATATACGTAGAAAAGTTGCTTCTTTAATTGCTGTCCTAGTTCAGGCTTCCTTAAGCTCTTATGCTTATTTTCTTTCCATGCCTATGAGAATTATAGTTACACTATCCATTCCCTTGAATTTCACCTGTATCTTACATTATTATCATGTGTCCCGTGGACCATTCAAGTATACCCTGTCTGGAAGTTGGAATAGCCTTCCTTCTATTTATTTTCAAAATTAAGAGTTAACATACTTGTAGTGTAATAGGTCTAACGATTTCTAAATGCTATATATTATGTTAAATTTTCTTTTATTGTATTAAATATTCTGACACAACCGCCGTTTTACATGCTTACCGAAACCTTCCTATTGCATCTAAAGAACTAGCATCCAACGACCCAAACTGCTCAATATATCCAAGCTTAAATCCCGACTTCTCAAGAGGAGGTGCATTATCTTTTTTTCTTAATTTGTTTCAGAATAACCTACTTTCATCTTCAGTGAACGAACCAAATATAAACACCTGTAAATATATAGTAGCCAATAAAGTCAAAAACATATTCTCTTCGGACAAACTAGGATCAAGAAGTATAGATAGTTGTATTTCATACGATCAATTCAATGTTCACTAGATTTCGATAATAGTATCATCATTATAATATTACTCCAAACAAAATCAGACACTACTTCAAGAGTCATTCAATTAATGGACTTTATAAAGCTTGAAATTAATGTCTTATCCACATCCATGTCTATTTGTACTATATTGAGAGCAGGAGCTTCAAAATGTCCCCACATACTATATTGAGAGCAGGAGCTTCAAAATGTCTACCATATTTCAGGTAAAGTGCATATAAACCCTCCTTAGATGTGAGAAAAATGCAATTAAAGACTCATAGTTTGAAAAGAACCGTGCATTTTTAATTTTGCTCCGTTTGCACCCATGCCGTTAACAACCGTTAAAATACGTCTAAAAAGACGATTTTACCCCTCCCCACTCCCCCCCCCCTCTCTCTCTCTCTCTCCGGTGGTGGGGGCGGGTCGAGGGGGCTGGCCGGCGGAGGGAGGAGGGGGGGTGGTCGGGGGGCTGGCCGGCGAAGGGAGGAGCGAGGGGGAGGGGGGGGGTGTTGCGGGTCGGGTGGCTGGCCGGCGGAGGGAGGAGGGGGGGTCGGGGGGCTGGTTGGGAAGGGGGGTATTTTAGGTAGTTTTTTTTAAAAAAAGTCATTAACAGCCATTTCTAACCGCTTAATAGACAGTAGGGACTTTTTTGCTCACGTGGGCAATCTAAGGAGGGGTCAATTGCATTAGTTTTCTAACGAGTCTTATTTTGCTAACGAGGCAAATCTAAGGAGGGTTTATATGCACTTTACCCACCATATTTCACATTCTTGGGTATTAAATCAATTGATTTACTAGCTTTCAGATGTACCTACTGAAAGGATACTATTTCAGACATAGACTAAATACATTATGTAAAAGCATTAAATATAATAAAATAAATATACCAAAATGAAAAAGGAAATTTAGATCACATGTCTAGCATCAACTGCATATGCGAAAAATTTGTTAGACCGAACGTGATTCTGCACTGACTCATATATTTCCCTGCTAATTCCATTTAACCCAATGCACTAAAATCTAAAGAGAAAAATACTATGAAACAGCTTTTTTAGTTAGTCATTACCTGCCAATTAATGCAAAAAAGTGAGATCTCCATATATCAATGCGAATGTTCACAGTAATGCAAATTTTACAACCTCGAATACTATATTCTCACCTTCTTATCACAATCATGCAACAGAACAAGACATCGGCTTCTCCTAGCCGACTCCTCCAATGTCCTTTTGATGCCCAACTTGTCCTGCACCAACATATAGAAAGTTTACAATAATCTTTTAAACCATGTCGAAATTGTATTAATAAAATTCAATAAAAACCAAGAGCATTAACAAGACTGAACCTTAGTATCTGGGATTAGGCTTCATGATTATGACAGTTGCAAAGAAAGGACTTATGATATAGCTTCACAAATAAAGAGCATGGAGGGACCATGCACCAACCATTGTTATCCTTGAGTCTTGTTTCCTTGAGCATGGAGGGACTTATGATATAGCTTCTCTGGGAAGCAGGGACACTCAAAGTCTTGTTGTGTCCATGTCACAACGTGTTGGACACGTATTGAACATGACAGTGACACACCAAAATGTATACCAATACTACCGTGTCCTTATTATCTCGTATCGTATTTGTGTCCATGCGACATATGTCTGATGTTAATAGTACCTTGGCTAGGATTTTGGCATCGTCATAGGGCTTGGCTTCTGGTTGACAGCGGAACATAAAAGAAACTGTAAATTCTTCTATCTTGTCTCTTGCTCCATAGTTGAACCCGTTTTGATAGGAGAATTCCCTTGTGTTAATGGTGGGTCAAAAGCCTAACTTTTCCAATGGCGCTCACTCGCCCGCACATCGCATGTGTCGTGAGTGTGACAAACGAACAAACAGTTGGCGCGCACTGCAGAAATCAAGAAGTGGACGCCAATGAACCATTCGATGAGTAGCGGACTCACCTGGCGGACGGACTTGATGTTGGGATTCTTTCCCATCAGTCCTGGCAATTGGGCATTTCGAGAAGATTGAGACATTTTGTAAGAAGAATTCAGAGATTTGCAGAAGAAAATTGGGGAAGAACAGTGAGATCAGGAAGAGGAATTCTTATAGAATACTTGAGGAAGAAGTTACAGCTATGTGGAGAAAATTGCATATCATCATTATCTTTTCTCTTCCTATTACAGTGTATTTATATATGAGTACTTTACTCCTACAACTTTGCTTGATTATCAAGCTAACAAACAATCTGGTGACTGTACAGGTGAGCTGGCTGATTGGAATCAACAATGAGCTGGAGAATCCTAGCTGGCAATTTGGGGTGAGCGTCGGTATAATCGGTCGGTATTTGGTCGAATTTTTCGGTATTTTTTAAAATCGGTATTTAAAAAATCAATACCAATATCGTACCATTTAGAATCGGTTTTTTCGGTTTCGGTTAAATCGGTATTCGGTCGATTTTTATTCGGTATCGGTATTTTACCAATTAACATTTGATCAATCAACACACTTAATATTATAAAACCTCTTAACCTATAATATTTTTTTAAAATTTTTTTTGGAAGAATTAAATTTCAAAGTCAAGCCTCTACCAACCAAACAACTAAACAAATTTATTAGAACAATATGTAACAAGTCGCAAACACCTCAAAATGAGCTTAAAAGATCAAACGCGATCACTAAGTTTAATCTTTAGTATAAGTTTAAGTAACCAAAATTTACTTCAAAATTCTATGAGAACACAAAAACATAAGCTCAAAAGATCAAAAACTCTATTCTCAGCGTTCTTAACATAACTTCAAGTCCATTAAAATCCATTCTAAGTTCTAAGAAACTGATTAAAACAAAGATAAAAATGGAAATGGGTAATAGTATAAAATTAATCACGAACAACATTATAAAAAGAGTATACATATACATATATATATATATATATATATATATATATATATATATATATATATATATATATATATATATATATATATATATATATATATCGGTTCGGTTCGGTTCGGTATTTTCGGTATGGTATTACACTCAAACCGTTACCACTACCATTATACCATATTTTAATCGGTTCGGCAATTCGGTATTGGTACATATTTTTGGTTCGATTTTTCGGGATATTTTTAATCGGTATTCGGTCGATTTTTGGCTATCAGTCGATATTTGCTCACCCCTACTGGCAATCACCTGAGCACATGTTACCTGGCTTATTTAACAGAAATAACTGTCAACTGAGACTGCAGGAAAGGAAAGACAGTCAGGTTGTAGAGCCATAGGCTTTGGCTCGTAACAATGCCTCCCTCTCAATTTGACCTTGTCTCAAGGTCAAAATGAGGGAATTTCTTAATGAAATCCTCATAGGGAATCCACTGGGCTTCTTCCTGAGAACAATCTTGCCATTGCACTAACAAGTCCACTGCTGCCCTGTTCTTTCTTTGAACCATCCTCCTGTCCAACACCCAATGAGGCTCCAGAACCATTTCTTCTGTATAAGTGGGGTTCTCCTGATTCACTGTAAGGGTGGGGTTAAGAGTTTTCTTCAATTGGGAAACATGAAAAACTGGATGTATCTGGGATTCCTCAAGGAGATCAAGCTTGTATGCTACAGCCCCAACCTTAGAGAGTATCTGATATGGACCAAAATACTTTGGAGAGAGCTTTTGGGGCCTTCTTTGTCCAACAGTAATTTGTCTATAGGGTTGTAATTTCAAATAAACCCAGTCTCCAACTATGAACTCCCTGTCAGTTCTATGACTATCAGTCAGCTTCTTCATTCTGTTTTGAGCTAAAGTCAAGTTGTCTTTGAGGAGTTATATGGCATTATCCCTAGACTCCAGGTTTCTTGCTACCTCACTTTCCTGGGTTGACCTGGCATATAAGTAAGTAGATGGGGTGGAGGCCTACCATAGACTGCTTCAAATGGGGTGGTATTGATTGCAGAATGCCAATTGGTGTTAAACCAGAATTCAGCCCATGCAAGAAACTTACTCCACTCTTTGGGTTTGTGGCCACAGAAGCATCTGAGATATCCCTCTACACATATGTTTGTTACCTCTGTCTGCCCATCAGTTTGAGGGTGGTAGGCAGTGCTATACTTGAGTTGGGTGCCTTGTAGCTTGAAAAATTCTTTCCAGAACTGACTGGTAAAGAGGGGATCTCTGTCAGTTACTATAGACTTAGGCATTCCATGTAATTTGAACACCCCTTCAAGGAATACTTGGGCAACCACTGCAGCAGTATAGGGGTGTCCCATTGCAAAAAGATGCACATATTTAGTGAGCCTGTCTACTACCACTAGAATGGTGGTTTTATGGTAGCTGCTAGGGAGTCCTTCTATAAAGTCCATGGAAATATCTTTCCATACTCTATTAGGAATTGGCAGAGGTTGTAATAGACCAACTGGAGAAACATTTTCACTCTTGTTTCTTTGACAAATATCACAGGCTTTTATATAATTTTGGACTGCTCTTTTTAACCCTTTCCAGTAACATACCCTCTTGATTCTGTGCAGTGTCTTGGCAACTCTTGAATGACTAGCTTGCAGTCCATCATGGTGTTCTTTAATCATCAGAGAAGCAAATTCTGAGGCTGGATCAACTAAAAGTCTATTCTTATAATAGAGGAGCCCATTTATCAGAGTGTACCTGTCAGTATTCAGCTTCCCTTGTTCCCATTCTTCTTTCTTCTTCATATAGTAGGTTGATTGATTGATCATCTCTTTCTTGAACTGTGTGAGCCATCCTGCCTGGACCATAGTTACAGCAGATAGACTTGCTATTCCCCTCATGGATAAGCTGTCTGCAGCCATATTCTCCTTCCCCTTCTTCTACTCCACTCTATAATGGAATCCATGTAGTTTAAGTATCCATTTGTACTGAGCATCAGTATACACTCTCTGCTCTAACATGAACTTAAGGGATTTATGGTCTGTTCTGATGATAAAGACCCTTCCCCATAAGTATATTGAGACCATTTTTTAACAGCCAAGAGTATTGCTAACATTTCTTTTTCATATGTTGAGAGAATTTTGGCTTTACCTTTCAATGCTTGGCTTAAGTAGGCAATAGGTTTGTCTTCTTGCATGAGTACTGCTCCTACTCCTTCACCACAAGCATCACACTCTAAGATAAACTCCTTCTGGAAGTTGGGCATACACAGGACATGAGGTTCAGTTAGAACTTTCTTCAGTGCTTCAAAGGCCTCTTGAGCTTTATTATTCCACAGGAATGCATTTTTCTTGAGAAGTTCAGTTAAAGGCTTGGCCAAGCTTCCATATCCTCTGATGAATCTTCTATAGTATCCAGTCAACCCCAAAAAACCCCTCAATTCTTTGAGAGTTGTAGGTTTAGGCCAGCTGATTACTGCTTGAATTTTGTCTGCATCAACTTCTACTCCCTGCCCAGAAATGACATGGCCCAAATAGCCCACTTGCATTTGCAGAAATTGGCACTTGCTCTTCTTAACCTTCAGTTGGTGTTCATCAAGCTTCTGCAAAACTTTCTCCAAGCGTACATAATGATCTTCCTCTTTAGGACTATAGACTAGAATGTCATCAAAGAAAACTAACACAAATTTTCTGAGATAGTCTCTAAATACATCATTCATCATAGACTGGAATGTGGAGGGGGCATTGGTCAAGCCAAAGGGCATGACCAAAAATTCATAATGGCCTTCATGGGTTCTAAAGGCAGTTTTGTGGATGTCTTCTTCTTGCATTCTAACTTGGTGATAGCCTGACCTTAAGTCAAGTTTGGAGAAAAAATGAGCCCCACTTTACTCATCAAACGGTTCATCAATGAAAGGTATAGGGTATTTGTCCTTAATGGTATTAGTATTAAGGGCCCTATAATCTACACACATCCTCCAACTACCATCAGATTTTTTTACCAGGATTACAGGGGATGAGTATGAACTACTACTTGGCCTTATGATTCTTGTTGCAATCATATCATGCACCTGTCTTTCAATTTCATTTTTATGAATGTTTGGTTGTCTATAAGGTCTACAACAGACAGGTAATGATCCAGGCAGTAGAGGTATTTTGTGGTCATAAGGTCTCTTGGGAGGTAATTCTCTAGGTTCTTCAAAGAGATGATTATACCTGCCTAGTAGTTGCACCAAGTCTTGAGTGTTGTTCTTGTCACGCCCCGATTCCGTCGAATCGATAGTCGTCCCCCGGGCGTGATGCCGTGCGAACCTAAGTTGCGATCGCACAAGGCATAGTCATAAGGTTATCCGAAACACAACATCAATTTAGAGTACGCAGAGAATTTGAACAACACATTTGAAGTAGAAATAGACTTTTCATTGATAATAAGAACTTTACATAGACTCTTTTACAATCATTGCCGCGGGCTACAACATGACTTCGACTTACAAAATGAACGCCGATGAGATAGTCGTTCCATACATTACACCCTTTTATACAAGCAAAAACCAATACATATTTCCACCTGCTATGGCGGGAAGTCGAGTCGTCATTTTTCTTTGGACTGATGTGCGGGTCTTCTTCAAAAGGAAATCCAGAAAACAAGCCTTCACACGGACGAAGCTTCAAGAGTGTCCACGCCGCCTTGAGATTTTAAGTGGCACGCCCTTCGTAGTTCGGGGTACCTGCGTGGAGAGCGAGGATCAGTACATTACACTTTGTACTGGTGCGTGGCAAGTTAAATTCCAAGCTCTCATTTGGTTGAATGAGTTTATATGACTTAGAGTATGAATGTTTCTAACCATCCTAATGAATTTCCAAACAAGTAATGACAAGCATAGTGAACTTACGTTGAAACTTACCCCGGCGGACCGCGTCGCGCCTTTAGAAACTTACCATGTTCTTCCTTGTTAATTGTTGTCATTTATCTTCCAAGTGCAACATTATGTGTGTTTGGTCACTGGCATCACAAGCCATCCTGGACGTATAGCTTTGTTAATCGGGATCCTTTCAACGCAAGTAGCTAGCTCCGTTGCAAGTCCCCGCTTAACCTGTGCTGAAACCTTATGCACGACTATACCCTGTTTCCTCCTAGGCCAAAACGGTCCCGTGGCCTCGGGTTGCCGCTCGAGGAAACTATCGCCTTGTCGACAAGTTGTCCATAACCGTGTGAAGACACATTTCCTCTTTTTGTTCTTAAGACATTAGCCTACATTCTCTTTGAAAACTCAATCCCTTTTTTTCCGTGTTCGTGCCCTTGCATTTATCTTTTCATCCGCAACAACATTATAGGTTTTGCCTAAGAAGGGGTCGAGAAGAGAAGGGTCAGCCACTCACCTTGAGTTTACCTTGGCGAGCGAACTTGTTGGTCGCGCTAGACGTCGCCTACGCGATTACCTGAAATCGCACAAGCAACCGATTAGAACACTGCATTATTCAAGAGTTCGATAGGAAATGCGAGTTCGAAATACAAGCCATGAAAACCATCGAAAACATTCACGAAACGCATTCAGAAAACAAAGCCAAAACCAACGCAAGCGGCGTGAAAAGCAGAGCAACGGGAGGTCTCTCCCGACTCAGCCGCAGAGTCTATCCTCGAGGCGCAACCCGCTGAATATGGGACTTGGTTCCGAAGAAGACATTCCATAACGAGGAATGGATCTTAATTCAACCGTTCCCGTTCGATCGACTCGGTCGATCCCGACCTATCGGTCCCGGCCGAATCGATAGCGACAGTGTTCCTTTCTCGTGCACCCCGTGGACAAAGTACGGGGCACGATGTAGGGACGGGGTACTACACCATAACCAACTAAGAAAAAGTTTCGTCCTCGAAACTTAAGAACAGAACCTACCTCTAGGAAAATAATGAAGGAAACCTTTTCCTCATCTCCGACTCAAGTTCCCATGTCGACTCTTCCGCCGTATGGTTCCTCCAAAGTACGCGAACGAGAGGGATCGTCCGATTCCGCAATAGCTTATCCTTGCGTTCCAAGATTTGAACAGGCGCTTCAACGTAGGATAAGTCAGACTTCAACTCTAGCTGGCCAAAGTCTACCACATGGCTAGGGTCGTGCACGTACTTCCGCAGTTGGGAGACGTGGAAGACATTGTGGACACCTTCAAGCGCCGGCGGTAGGGCAATCCTATAGGCTACGGGGGCGACCCGCTCGAGTATTTCGAACGGCCCAACGAATCTCGGACTCAGCTTCCCCTTCACGCCGAACCGAGTAACTCCACGCATGGGCGACACCTTCAGGAACACATGATCGCCTACACAGAACTCAAGCGGTCTTCGATGGGTGTCGGCATAGCTCTTCTGCCGACTCTGTGCAATCTTTAGTCTTTCCCGAATTAGCTTGACTTTCTGCACCGTCTGTTCTACCAGCTCCGGGCCGAGTATCTGCCGTTCTCCGACTTTATCCCAGCAAATGGGCGATCTGCACTTCCGACCGTACAAGGCTTCATACGGCGCCATTTGGATGCTGGACTGGTAGCTATTGTTATATGCAAATTCCGCCAACGGTAAGTGGACGTCCCAGCTTGATTTGAAGTCGATTGCGCAGAGCCATAGCATGTCTTCGAGAATCTGATTAACGCACTCCGTTTGGCCGTCGGTCTGTGGATGGTAAGCTGAACTGAACTGCAACTTGTACCCAGCGCCGACTGAAGGCTACTCCAGAATCGCTACATGAACCGTGAATCCCGATCAGAGACGATGGATACTGGAACTCCGTGCAGCCGTACGATCTCGTCAAGATAAATCTGCGCCAGCCGATCAACGCTCCAAGTAACTTTAATGGCAATGAAGTGCGCCGACTTGGTTAATCGATCGACGATGACCCAGATGGCGTCGCTCCCTCGTGGTGTCTTCGGCAGGCCAACAATAAAGTCCATCGTGACATGATCCCATTTCCACTCTGGAATGGCAAGGTTCTGCATCTCCCCGCCCGGTCGCTGATGCTCAGCTTTTACCTGCTGACAGGCCATGCATTGTGACACGAAGAGCGCCACATCTCTCTTCATCCCGTGCCACCAGAAAGTCGTACGAAGGTCCTTGTACATCTTGGTACTGCCTGGATGCAAGGTGTATTTCGCGTGATGCGCCTCCGACATAATCTCCTTTCGTAGTTCAGAATCACCCGGAACACATAGTCGGCCATTCAATCGCAGCGCACCGGTCTTGTCTTCCGTAAAGTCGGTCACACTACCTGTTGAAATTCGCTCGCACATTTTCTTCAGGTACGGATCATCCTTCTGAGCGGCCATGATCTTTCCAGCAAACTCGGCTCTAACTGCAGCTGCGCCAACCGTATATCCCTGAATCGAACCCGGAGATCGATGCCCATTTCTTCAAGATCTTGTAGTAGTCTGCGGTCGATGGATAGCGAGGCAAGGTATTTCCGACTCAGAGCGTCCGCCACCACATTTCCTTTGCCCGGAGTGTAGTCGATCGTCAAGTCATAGTCCTTGATTAGTTCGAGCCAGCGCCGCTGTCGTAAGTTCAGTTCCTTCTGGGTGAAGAGATACTTGAGGCTCTTGTGGTCGGTATAGATCGCGCATGCCACGCCATATAGATAGTGACGCCATAATTTCAACGCGAACACAATCGCCGCTAACTCCAAGTCGTGCGTAGGATAGTTCTTCTCGTGCGGCTTCAACTGTCTGGAGGCGAATGATATCACCTTGTTCCGCTGCATGAGCACACATCCCAAGTCCTGGCCTGAAGCATTGCTGAATATCTGAAAATCCTCTGGCCCATCCAGAAGTGCGAGTATGGGTGCCGAAATCAGCCGCTGTTTTAGCTCCTGGAATGAAGCTTCACAGTCATCCGACCACTCATACGCGACTCCCTTTTGAGTGAGGCAAGTCAGTGGCGATGCAACCTTCACGAAGTCTTTCACGAAGCGTCGATAGTATCCCGCCAAACCAAGAAAGCTTCTAATCTCGCTAGTAGACGCAGGCCTCTTCCAATCAGCAACGGCTTCCACTTTCTTCGGATCGACTGCAATGCCTTCGGACGAGATGATGTGACCAAGGAAGGACACGCTGCTGAGCCAAAATTTGCACTTACTCTGCTTCGCATACAGCTGGTTCTCTCGAAGTGTCTGGAGCACGGTCCGCAGATGTTCTGTATGCTGCGCCCTGTCTTTCGAGTAGACGAGAATGTCGTCAATGAAGACTACCACAAATTTATCAAGGAAGGGTCGAAACACCCGATTCATTAGGTTCATGAAGGCGGCAGGGGCGTTTGTCAGGCCGAATGGCATCACCAGGAACTCGTAATGGCCGTACCGAGTGCGAAAGGCTGACTTTTGCACGTCGTCCGACTTGATCTTGAGCTGATGATAGCCTGAGCGGAGATCAATCTTCGAAAATACCGAGGCGCCTTGCAGTTGATCGAATAGGTCGTCTATGCGGGGCAATGGGTACTTGTTCCGGATGGTGGCCTTGTTAAGCTCTCGGTAATCGACGCACAGACGCATGGACCCATCCTTCTTCTTCACGAACAATACGGGCGCTCCCCACGGTGAAACACTAGGCCGAATAAACCCTTTATCGAGTAATTCTTGTAACTGGGTCTTGAGTTCCTTCAGCTCAGCGGGGGCCATTCTGTACGGGGCCTTTGAAATCGGTCGAGTATCGGGGAATGTATCGATGCTGAACTCGATCTCTCGGTCGGGGGGCATGCCGGGTAGCTCGTCCGGGAACACATCGGGGAATTCTGCCACAACGTCGATCTGACCTACGTTTGCACCATCCTGTCGCATGTCTCGGACGGACGCCAAGTAGCCTTCGCACCCAGAATGTAGCATCCTCCGAGCAGAGATTGCCGAGATCAGCATGCAGGTCGACGACGCCTCACCACACGAAAAGCAGAATTCAAGCACTCCTGGTATGCGGAAAGTGACCGTCTTCCTGGCACAGTCTATGGTTGCGTTGCACGGCCCGAGCCAATCCATTCCCAGAATGATATCGAAGTCGTTCATGTCTAGGACCATCACGTCCAGACCGATCTTTTGACCGCCGATACAGATAATCCCGTCGGTGCAGGCTAAATTAGTGAGTATTGGTGTGCCTGAAGGTGTGCTCACGCTAAGGTCGAGGTCTAATGATACTAACGGAAATTTGTGCTCGGCGACAAAGTCCGCCGCTATGAAACTATGCGAAGCACCTGAATCAAATAATACGCGAGCAGGCACATTATTAAAACTAAGTATACCTGTCACGACCGTGTCTGAGGCAAACGCTTCGTCCCGAGTCATGGCGTAGACGCGGCCCTGGGCATTGGGGCGACGGTCTTGGCTATGTTGAGGTGCAGGCTGAGGGACTCGAGGCGCTGGAACTTGATTCCCTGGATGGTGTTCTGTCTTTGGGGGCAGTCTTGTTTGTAGTGACCTTTCTGGCCGCAATAGAAGCATCCCCCATCGGCGACAAGGCACTTGCTCGCCTCGTGCCCAACGGAACCGCACTTGGCGCATCGCGGTGGCGTGTTATGTCCCCGATAGCCGCCATGGTTCTGACGCTTTGACGCATGGTTGTTACCTCCCGTATAGCCAGGACGTTTGTGATTGGAGTGGCGCACAACGTCGTCGGCACCGGAAGGATGCAGGCTCTCAAGGCGGAGAGCGTGATTCAGAGCCTCGCCCGTGGTCTTGTACTCCGGGATGCCGACATACGCACCAATAGATTGTCGCAGTCCCACTTCTAACCGTCGCACGCGGCACTCTTCAGTAGGCAGAAACGCACCAGCGAACTTGGACAATTTGTTGAACTCTGCGGCGTACTGCTGCACGGTCCTGCTCCCCTGCTTCAATGACATGAATTCGTTTTCCTTTGCTTAGCGAACGGCAGACGGAAGGTACTCGAGTTCGAAGGCCTTGCGGAACGTGGCCCAAGAGATCGGCGCGGTAGTATTATCCGGTCGAATCGCTCGCTTGCGCACGGCCCACCAGTCGTGCGCGTTCAACCGTAGTTGAAGTTGTGCGCAGGCGACTTACTTTGAGTCTTCGATGCCGAGGAGCTCGAAGTGGTCTTCTAGTTCTTCCAGCCAGTCGATCGCAATGGAGGGACCCTCGGGGCCGCTGAAAGAGGTGCGACACACCTTCTTGAATTCTGACACTTCGAAGTTGTACTTCTTTGGTGCCGCAGGTTGAAGCTCGGGCTCCGCCGTATCGACTTCAATGGGTGGAATCGTCGGCACGGTGGTAGAAGGTACGGTGACGGTAGGTGCCGTCGCAGAATTCCCGTTGGCCGCAAACGTCTGGACGATCTGCTGCAGGGTATACATCTGCTTTTGTTGAAGTTTGATGTGCGCGTCGAAGCGAGCCTCGAACTGGGCCTGTCGTTCCTCTACTCGTTGATGTCGGCTCTCGGACTGGTTCCGCTGCGCCTCCATCATGCGCAGCATCCTTTCGATTGTATCGTTAGAAGGTCTGGCCTGCGGACGATGCGAGCTACTAGAGCCGCTGGAAGCGCTCTGTTCTTGCTCGGCCGTGGGTTCCGCCACTTCTGCGATACGAAGGCAACGCATCAGTCTCAAATTATTACGGACTCATTGCATGGAACAACTTATCTCATCGTTGCGTGGTCAAAGGTTTGAAACTCTAGATGCGAGGCCAAAGGATGTAAAGCCGTGCTCTGATACCATTATGTCACGCCCCGATTCCGTCGAATCGATAGTCGTCCCCCGGGCGTGATGCTGTGCGAACCTAAGTTGCGATCGCACAAGGCATAGTCATAAGGTTATCCGAAACACAACATCAATTTAGAGTACGCAGAGAATTTGAACAACACATTTGAAGTAGAAATAGACTTTTCATTGATAATAAGAACTTTACATAGACTCCTTTACAATCATTGCCGCACGGGCTACAACATGACTTCGACTTACAAAATGAACGCCGATGAGATAGTCGTTCCATACATTACACCCTTTTATACAAGCAAAAACCAATACATATTTCCACCTGCTATGGCGGGAAGTCGAGTCATCATTTTTCTTTGGACTGATGTGCGGGTCTTCTTCAAAAGGAAATCCAGAAAACAAGCCTTCACACGGACGAAGCTTCAAGAGTGTCCACGCCGCCTTGAGATTTTAAGTGGCACGCCCTTCGTGGTTAGGGGTACCTGCGTGGAGAGCGAGGATCAGTACATTACACTTTGTACTGGTGCGTGGCAAGTTAAATTCCAAGCTCTCATTTGGTTGAATGAGTTTATATGACTTAGAGTATGAATGTTTCTAACCATCCTAATGAATTTCCAAACAAGTAATGACAAGCATAGTGAACTTTACGTTGAAACTTACCCCGGCGGACCGCGTCGCGCCTTTAGAAACTTACCATGTTCTTCCTTGTTAATTGTTGTCATTTATTTTCCAAGTGCAACATTATGTGTGTTTGGTCACTGGCATCACAAGCCATCCTGGACGTATAGCTTTGTTAATCGGGATCCTTTCAACGCAAGTAGCTAGCTCCGTTGCAAGTCTCCGCTTAACCTGTGCTGAAACCTTATGCACGACTATACCCTGTTTCCTCCTAGGCCGAAACGGTCCCGTGGCCTCGGGTTGCCGCTCGAGGAAACTATCGCCTTGTCGACAAGTTGTCCATAACTGTGTGAAGACACATTTCCTCTTTTTGTTCTTAAGACATTAGCCTACATTCTCTTTGAAACTCAATCCCTTTTTCTCCGTGTTCGTGCCCTTGCATTTATCTTTTCATCCGCAACAACATTATAGGTTTTGCCTAAGAAGGGGTCGAGAAGAGAAGGGTCAGCCACTCACCTTGAGTTTACCTTGGCGAGCGAACTTGTTGGTCGCGCTAGACGTCGCCTACGCGATTACCTGAAATCGCACAAGCAACCGATTAGAACACTGCATTATTCAAGAGTTCGATAGAAAATGCGAGTTCGAAATGCAAGCCATGAAAACCATCGAAAACATTCACGAAATGCATTCAGAAAACAAAGCCAAAACCAACGCAAGCGGCGTGAAAAGCAGAGCAACGGGAGGTCTCTCCCGACTCAGCCGCAGAGTCTATCCTCGAGGCGCAACCCGCTGAATATGGGACTTGGTTCCGAAGAAGACATTCCATAACGAGGAATGGATCTTAATTCAACCGTTCCCGTTCGATCGACTCGGTCGATCCCGACCTATTGGTCCCGGCCGAATCGATAGCGACAGTATTCCTTTCTCGCGCACCCCGTGGACAAAGTACGGGGCACGATGTAGGGACGGGGCACTACAGTTCTCCTCTTGAGGTTGGGCTTGAACTGCACATAGCTGGATGATGTATATTTGAGCTCCTTGCCTCAAGTCTTTGAGATTGGCTTCATTCAAGGCTTCCCTCTGATTTTGTATTCCTCTGAAAATGTGACTGACTCCTTGATCTTCATATCTCATTATCAAATCTTCGAAATTCCATAAGATATTTCCTAAGGTTCTCAACCAATTTGCCCCCAAGACAACATGGCAACCTGTTAAAGGCAGTAATAGCAAATCAAACATTATTTTTCTTCCTTGACAGTCAATTACAACATTTTTACATAGTCCCTGACTTTGAAGTTTGTCCCCATTAGCCACCATCACTTCAAATCCTTCCTTGTTAGTGATCTGAAGCCCAATTCTCTCACAGAATTGGCTATCTATGAAACTGTGAGTAGAGCCTGAGTCTACTAATATCATCACAGGCTTGTTGTGTATGCTTCCCCTCAGTCTCATAGTTGACTGTTGCAATGTGCCAGAAAGAGCCTGTAAGGATATGGCAAAAGTTCCTGGGCTTGGTATCTCCTTTGTGTGTGGTGTCTCCTTTGAGTCTTCTGTGAAAACATCTTCTGTTTCTGCTACATCTGGTTCTTCAACATCACTGATCAACATAAACAATTTCTTCTCCTTGCACCTGTGCCCCCTGTACCACTTGTCATCACAAGTGAAGCATAAACCCAGTCCTTTCCTTCTATCCAGCTCCTTAGGAGAGATGGTAGAAGTTTTTGGTGTGTCAATAGGTAACATGGAATTGGCAGCATGATAACTATGATTTTTTTGTCATTTTCATGACTGGAGAGCTGAGAAAAACTTTGGAAGGGTGCTGCTTTATGGGGATATAGCTGAGTCTTGTATCCCTTCATAAGTGAATGTAATTTGGCTTCATAAAGCCTTGCCCACTACATGGCTAAGGGCAATGTGGGAGGATTTGCCACCAGTAATTCATACCTGATTTCATCTTTCAGGCCACCTATATATTGACTAACCAGATCAGGTTCCTTAGTCCCTCTAACTTTCTTAGAGAGACTCTGGAATTGAGAGTCATACTCCTCCACCATACCAGTTTGAGTGAGTCTTTTCAACTCCATAGCATAATTTGTGAATTGAGAAGGCCCAAAATTGAGCCTAATGGCTTGGCAAAAATCTGTCCAAGTTATAAGCCCCTCCTTGATTTGAATGAGCCAATCAAACCAGTGGGCAGCTCTTCCCTTCAACTGAACAGAACAGACCCTCACTCTCTCCTCTTCAGGTATGTGATAAAAATTGAAGTAATGATGGATTCTCAGGAGCCATCCTTCTACATCTGGACCTCCATCATATTCAGGCAATTTCAACCTCAGGGAGGGTTTTCCCCAGGTATGATTTGTATTATCTTGTTGGTTCCATAGGTTGGGGGGAGCAGGATTCATTCCTCCTACTGCTTGAAAAGGGTGTGGACTGAAAGAATGGGGAGGCCCGGATTGATTAAATGGGGGTAATGATGATGGTATTGGAAGGTTTGTCACAGAGAGTGGTGTGTGGTGTTGATAATGTTGTGGAATATGATTTGAGTAACCATGGTTCCACTCCATTCCTGGAATTCCAGACATGGCCATTGGTGTACATATGTTTGCAGGAATAGGAGTAGGGAGGAGAGGCTCTGTCTCTCGTCTGGATCTACTCATTTCCCTCATCATACTCTCAAACATGTCTGTGAGTTGCAGAAATTTACCTTCCAAATTCTGAACCCCTCAGATCTGTGGCTTGTGCTTGTCGATCTCCCAATGATTCTGGCCTATAATTGTTGCTAGACTGTTGCTCCTCGCCGACCTCATTGAGCAGATCCATGCGCTCTGATACCAAATTGTTGGGATTCTTTCCCATCAGTCCTGGTAATTGGGCATTTCGAGAAGATTGAGACATTTTGTAAGAAGAATTCAGAGATTTGCAGAAGAAAATTGGGGAAGAACATGAGATCAGGAAGAGGAATTCTTATAGAATACTTGAGGAAGAAGAAGTTACAGCTATGTGGAGAAAATTGCATATCATCAGTATCCGGCTCAATTGCTTTCGTGGTACCCCAAGTTATACCTAATTAACAAAACGGTACCTAATTTATTATTGCTTACTTAGTAGTAACACAACTTCTAATTAAGGTGTTTCACGGTCCCTGTTGCCAATTTCCGTCAATTGGCTAACGGAAATAGGCTCAATTACTTCGGTGGTACTCCAATTTATACCCTATTAACAATAAAGTACCTAATTTTTTGTAATAATTAATTTATAATAATTTATAATACGTGTAGAGGAAATAACTTATAATAATTTTAAACAATTTTTTTGTAATATTAATTTATAATAATTAATTTAAATATACCATATTAATATGGTATAATAATTAATTACAAAAAAAATTAATTATAAAAGTAATATAAATTAATTATAATAATTGATTATTAAATTAAATTTTTTTATAATTAATTCCAAATTAATATTAATTTATATTATGTGCACTGTTGTAAATTTGGGGAATATTTTTTAAGTTATAACTAATAGGGTATAATATGGTATATTAATTTAATAATTAATTAAATTATAACGAGGAAAATATACCATATTATAATTAATTAATTAAATTATAATATGGTATATTTATAAATTAATTTAATAATTAATTAAATTATAATAAAATATACCATATTATAATTAATTAATTAAATTATAATTTAATTATAACTTAAATTAATTATAATATGGTATATTAATATTAATTATAATATTAATATTAATTATTAATTATAACTTGGAATTAATATAAATTAATATGGTATAAATTGGATAATTAATATATAAATTAATTAATTAATATACCCTATTATAATAATTAATATACCATATCATAATAATATACCATATTATAAATTAATATTAATATTAATATTAATATTAATATTAATACTTAATATTAATATTAATATTAACTTGAAAATATAATAATTAATATTAATATTAATTTATATATTAATTATAATAATTATTATAATATGGTATATAAAATTAATTATTATAATATGGTATATTAATTTTATGGTATAATAAATTAATATGGTATATTAATTATAAATTAATATTAATTATAATATGGAGTTAATAGGGTATAACTTGGAGTACCACCGAAGTAATTGAGCCTATTTCCGTTAGCCAATTGACGGAAATTGGCAACAGGGACCGTGAAACACCTTAATTAGAAGTTGTGTTACTACTAAGTAAACAATAATAAATTAGGTACCGTTTTGTTAATTAGGTATAACTTGGGGTACCACGAAAGCAATTGAGCCTCAGTATCCTTTTCTCTTCCTATTACAGTGTATTTATATATGAGTACTTTACTCCTACAACTTTGCTTGATTATCAAGCTAATAAACAATCTGGTGACTGTACAGGTGAGCTGGCTGATTGGAATCAACAATGAGCTGGAGAATCCTAGCTGGCAATCACCTGAGCACATGTTACCAGGCTTATTTAACAGAAATAACTGTCAACTGAGACTGCAGGAAAGGGAAGACAGTCAGGTTGTAGAGCCATAGGCTTTGGCTCGTAACACTTGAGAACTCACCTGTGGGACGAACTTACGAACGGGGGAAGACGACAGAGAACGACGGGGACTTATTCCCTAAAATAGAGACGTGAGAGATTACCAGTCGCCTTCCCCAGTCGCCTTCGCCAGTCGCCGTCGAGGTATAGAGAGAGAAAGTATAACACTTATAATTCGCATTTCAAAAAAAACACACACACACACAGTTATAATTCACGTGAAAGACACATGGTACCAAATTTTATTTTTATTCTATTTTATATTAAATTTGTAGCGGTTTGAAAGTATTACAAACAAATAAATACCATTCGTCACAAATATTAAAATTTACTTTTTGCTATTTATACTAACGGATTTTTTTTCTAACAGTTTTGTACCATTGGTAATCAGTAACAGTAAAAAAATGTTAGTAATTAAAAAAAAATGTGTGTTGGAAAATCCATCTTTTGGTATAGTATGTCGGGAAAAAAAATGTGAGGTGAAAAAAAAGAAGTGCGGGCAACAAAAATTGGAATCTTTTATGACGTATATGTAAATAAGTGTTAAATAAAGTTTATACTTTACATAATGGTGAAGAAGCTCGCTTGAGAAGCTCATGGTAAATGGGAGAAGGGAATACAATGGTTGATGATGGGAGGAGGGAAGCTCACGGTTGACGATGGAAGGAGAGAACCCAGCGAGAGAGAGAACCAAGCTTGCTCAAGAGAAAGAGAACCATTCCGGCACGAAATAACCCAAAACGCTGTAATCGTTGTTTTTAGGATTTTATTTCATATATTTTTAGGTTATCATTCAATTAACAAATTATAAAAATATATTTCCTATTTAGGTTCATGTTGCCGAACATATAATGTCTTTCTGCGACATGTACCATTCATGTCACCAAACATATAGTGTCTTTCTGTGACATGTACCACATGTCGCAGAACATATAGTAACTTTTCTACGACATGTACCACATGTTGCGAAACATATAGTGTCTTTCAGCGACATGTGGATGTCGCAATATGTAGAGGAGTTTTGGCGGAACTAGTATTTCGTTCCCTTTCAGTGAAATTTATCATGTGGATTCTGCGACATACTAGAACTCATGTCACCAATACATATAAAAAAAATATTTTTTAGAGATATTAAAGACCCTATGTTGCTAAAACATGTTGCTAAAAATACAATTTCTTGTAGTAAGTATCGGGCGATGGTGAAGGACATATGTGAGTTACTATGGTGAAAAGGGCTTATGGGGAGTTGGGTTTCTCTTCTGGAAAACCTATTAAGTTGTTTTGTGATAACCAATCTGCAATTAAGATTGCTGAAAATCCAGTGCAACATGATCGAACAAAACATGTGGAAATTGACAAAAACTTTATCTATGAGAAGTTAGAGAACAAGGAAATTGAGGTGCCATATGTTAATACTAAAGGGCAGCTTGCAGATATGTTAACAAAGGCCCTATCAAACTCAGCCTTCGCCGGTTCACTTGTCAAGTTGGACATATATAATATATACGCTCCACCTTGAGGGGGAGTGTTGAATCACAACTAATATGGATACAGCTTATGCATTAACAAGCCTTCTATATTTAGCCTTCTTGTATATTAATTGTATTAATACACCTACTATCTCTAGCCTTATAGAATCAATTGTATTAATACACCTTCTATCTTTAGCCTTATAGGATCAATTATATTAATACACCTTCTCTCTCTAGCCTTATAGAATCTCGTGTAAATCTTCTATATTCAAGCCTTGTAAATTTATATATAAATCATACTATGGTGGAGCAATAAAGATATATAATATTCTTCAATACTTCTTTTCTACTCTTAATTCAATTTGTTCCATATTAGTCACCTAATTTCAGCTTGTTTCTACCCATTGAACCGGCTTATTGGGATCTCCAATCAGACTCGATTAGGTTGTAACTGCTGTTGACTTACATATGGACTTAATCACATCCCCCTCGATGATTCTAGTATTAATGTCTTGTTTCTCACGAACTAAATCTACCTGCACTTTCATTCTACTTATTTCCAGTTGTGTATTGGAAGAGTTGTCAGTTGTAAAAGTTCTTTCACTTGTCCGTTAAGTTTTTGTGGGTTGAGCAGCTTGCAAAATCACTGTTAAAAATCTCTTCTGATCAATTCATTTATCTTTTTATTTCATTACCGTACATGCATCTTGTTCTCTTCTTTTCCAATATTGACTTTTGATTCTTGCTACTAGTTATCCCTTGGTACTTCTTTAGTTGTGGTTCTTTTGATAGTTGATTGATGATTCATACATTTTGTCATCCTAGCTTGTAATTCCTGTTACTGTGATACCCACCACATTTCCAGTTGAATGGATGGAATTTACCGTATATATATAGGTTTGTGCTTCTCGTGTCTTTTACTTTTTTCCTTAGATCTCTTACATAAGCTCATATGCCTTTATCTCAGTGAATTGCAATTTTCTTTTAGACTCAGAAATGTAATATATGCCATGGCTGTTTTGATATGGTAGAACTATAATGTCCTTCTTTTCCTATGTATATTCTTTTTCATCTCTCTACAGCGATTTAGCAATTTTAAAGTTTATACTTTATACAGTTTGAAAATAAATTGAAATAAATTGTTTACTTGAAATGCAATTGAAATCATCATCATCATAATATCAAGTCTAGAAAACCAGTTGCCTGGGACATAAATCATCTGTTAGACTTGTGCTGAATTTAAACTTCATGTTTTTTGAGCTAAACACGACCTCTATTGTTCCTGAAGATTTCTATACCATGCATGGTTGATTTGTTTTGATTGCTTAGTTGGTGGGAAGAGCAAACATTTGTCATGCCCAAAGGACAAATATGGACATAATAGAAAGATGACCTATGAGAAAGCTTCCTATGTGTGGATATGTGTGGATCCTCACTTAAAGATTTGACCATTCTATCTTGATTTCCGATCTTTCAGAAATCGCATGATGAATGGATCAAATTTCTTATTTTTCAACAAGTTTAAAATTACAGCTCCCAAGTCCCCTTGAATCGGTATACATTTTAGATTACTTAATGCACAGGTAAGAAACATCCCAGTGTTATGATATTAGGTCCACATGCTTGTAAGATGTGTAGATCTAGATGAACTTTTAGAATATCCAAATGGTGCCTGCGATCTAATAATATTGTCTCCATTTCCTGTGTTTGTGTGTTGGTCCTTGGTTATAGCCACTGATATCCCATTCGGAACAATACCAGAGGAAACATATTATTAGTGATATGCAAATCTCTCCAGATCTTTAAGGTGTCTGAATAAACAACTTTAAATATTTTGTTACTTAAGCCTGATTCTGATTTATAATGCTTCGCTTTTGTTCCAAAATACTTCCGTTTATTACATGTTGGGCTGTAGTTTAACTAATTGATTTCCTTGGGAGTACTATATTTCATTTGGTTTTTCTTTTATGTAGTTTAACTAATTGATTTCCGTTTATTACATGTTGGGCCTAAACTTCTCAAGAGTGATTTTGCTTTTTCATTTGGTTTTTCTTGCCTTGGGAGTACTATATTTTGTTTGTATACTACTTGGAAACGGATGGAGTTCTAAGTAGTTCTGTTGTGTATAGTAATCTTTGACATATTTTAAGCAATTAGTTTGCCACTTAAATGAATTTGTTGGAATTCTAATATTTAGTTGCGAGGCAATACTTCCTATGGAGATTGGAGATTGGCTAGTGTGATGCTAGAATAGCCAGTTGCAACTAAAATAAAACCTGATTTCAGCTTTTTGACAGTCTTGTAAGGTTCTATTTGGAATGCTACTAAACTTGACGCTTTTTTTTTGGTCTGCACATTTGCTAAGAATGGATTCTGATTGATTGAATCAAAGATTTGTTTGCAACACATCTAATGCTAGTTTGTTTGGTTCTATATTGGAGTATGTTATTATATACTTGTTTGTATGAGCATGTTATGCATGTCAGTGCCATGCTCAGTTGTATTATACTCTTGTGCTACAAATTTTCAATATTTTTCTTTGAAATCTTTCCGCTTGTTTGATATAACATGCTGAATTGCTCGAGTTATCTTAAAATAAAATGGTGTTCACTTAGCAGCACTCTGGTACTATTGTATGCAACACCTGCCTATTTGACATTGTTCAGCTTGCTTTTGCCAGTGTACAACCTATGAATTTCAGCAGCAAATGTGTAAGCATCATTCAACCTATGAATTGCCAGTTTCCTTAACATTGTTAATTTGTTGATCTTATAGAAATTTTAAACATAATAAACATATGTTTCATCCATTCTATTTGATGCCTACAAATAATATCCATGGATGAATAAACTTCATTGTAAGCTACCAAACTATATTAATTTCTTCATAATCGCAGTATGATGCGTTGTTCGCTTGTCAATGGCATCAGCAGCTCATCGAGGAACTAATAGGAATAGGAATGTTTAGCGAAGCTGATTAATCATTACCAACAGTATTGCTATTTAGTACATAATTTGATTTAAGTACTGTTTAGCTACGCTGACTTTGCATTAGCTTATTCAGTATGAAGATGACATCTATATAATAGATGCTAATTATAGTTTCTACCGGAATTTTATACCAGTTTAGAGTTTAAGTCCTGACTTGTCCAATTAAAAAGTTTAGACCCTGAATTTTTGTTATTTGTTTTATTTTTTCCATTATATATACCCCCATTCTCTTGCTTGACATTGAAAACCTTCATATATAGACTAGGACATAATGGAAAAAAAAAAAATTTGGTTCTGAAATTTCTAATTGTCTAGCTAGCCCACATATGTTTTCATGCTAAGGAGACCACATGTTTTCATTTCAATGGTTGATTTGTTTTTTTGGCACATATATGAATAGTAAGACGGAGAGTGTTAGTCTTTCTTTATTAGTTTTCTAATTCTTTAGTGGTGATCCATCCTAGTCTATTGATGTCAGCCCATGGACTTTGTCTTATCGGACCACTGTTTCCATCTACAATGATATTGAAAAGGATGCAAGTAAAATGTATTCTCATAAAAAATACAGTAGAAAAGGTTATGATAAAAATGATCATTTTTTTTACCATATCTTATCATTGTTATCAGGAAGTTGGAACCTAACGGTACAAAAACTAAATCTGGTAGATTGGAATGCAGTATGCTGCTTGGTAGGAAATGATTTGAGGAATATAGAAGCTAAAACCCAAACAAAAATTTTCTTATAGGATAAAGAAGTTTGGGGTAATGGTACAGGAAGGGAGAAGTTTGAGGAACTTAGAAATAGAAGATGACTCGCCAAATGGCTTGGAAAGTCGGACACCAAGTGAGGGGCCACCAAGTCACTTGGCGAGGGAAGGCTTGCGGAGAACGTGCCATGTTACTTTTGCGGTTAGTTCGGGAACGAAATTATTATATAAAATTATACTTGGTTTATGTACGGTTTAATGTTTGGATTTGGATGAGTTTAAAGAGAAATTAAATAAATAGATGTTATATAGATAACGAATTGAACACATAAAATTTTATAGATATTTTATTTATTTAAAGAAAAAAAAAACTAATTATATATATAAATTTTAAATAGATGTTATGGCGGCTCCATCTGTTGGAGTGGGTGGGGTTCCCAACCTATGTGGAGAAGACCCCGGAGTGCGACGAGCGTCGTCTGTGTGTCAGAGAAGCTCGGAGAGGTGACGAGGCCATTCGGAGACGAAGAAGAAGCTCGGGAGCCACAATTTTACATTCTGGAACAGGGGAGGCAGAGTTCGGGCCGAACTCTGCCCCCACACAGAGTTCTTGCCGAACTCTGCCTTTTGGTTCCAGAACTGTTCTGGTTGCCAAACACAGAGTTCTAGCCGAACTCTGTGTCGTCGGGGCTGAAGCGTTTTTCAGGATGTTTAATCACCATTGGATCGTATCCTACGGTCCAGGTTTTGCTGCGGATTAGGGAATTTATACATGGTTATTTCTAACCCTAATCACAACACAACCTTGAAGAACAAGAGAGAGAAAAGAGGCAAGAGTGCCATTACAACTTTGGGAGAGAAGAAGGAGGATTGAAGGCCATTTTCGAAGGAGGATCGTGTTCGGGTAATATCTACTCGTCTGTTGACACAAAATCACAGTCAACCAAATATTGATAAAATTGACAATATGATACTTGTCATAATTCAATATGGCACATCAAGACTGAACTCAGTACAAGACGGACTACGGCTCGTACCTGCAGCATACTTTGTTTTGAGTCTGTATTTTACATTTTTCTTGAGTCTAGATAAATGTAAACTGAGTTACACTGAGCAATTTGGACCTTTACCTATGCCTATACCTTAACCCAAAAGCTCCACCAAACCAAATTAGCCCATAAATCCCAATGGACCAATTCTGTCTTCTGGAGACAGAGTTCGGGCCGAACTCTGCCTCCACACAGAGTTCGGGCCGAATTCTGTCCCATAAATTACAGGACCGTAATTTTTAGGGTTTGTTGTATGCTAGTTGTCCAACGGCAAAAAATTTGAATTCGTGATCCAGAATTCTGGCCGAATTCTGCCTATCCAGAACCTTATAAATAGGCCTTGAATTCTCACTTTTCAAATCATCCAATCTTCTCTTCTCTTCTCTCTAAAGCCTTATACAAGCCTTACCCTTCTCATCTACTAGCCACAAGCCCCCTAAGCCTCAAAGTGCTCAGTGCTCTTCAGTTAGTAGTTTGTGCAATAGTTCAAAAAGTTGCTTGGAAAATTCCAAGCATCGCCACTGCAATCTCTGTAAGAAGTTGACGTGCTCTTCTGAAGAAAAGGCACGAGGTGTAACTACTATTTCACAAATAGTGGATTTAATCCTAAGCTAGAGTTCTCAGGCCTGGACTAGTCCTCCACGAGGGAAACCAGGTTAAAATCGGCTGTGTTTGCGTATGCTTTCTCGCTCTTTATTATTTCCGTATTTACTCTGATTATTTACTGTTGGTGAAAGAGTTTAATTTTTAATTTGATATTTTGGTCATAAACTCTATTCACCCCCTCTAGAGTTGCCTATTTGTTCTTCAATTGGTATCAGAGCTCTGTTCTCTCAACAAGGACTAACATCCTAGAGTTGATCAATAGCAACCACACAACTCATGTTTTCCAATCACGGTGAAGGGCAGTCCACTCATAGGCCTCCCCTATTTGATGGAACAAACTACACCTATTGGAAAACAAGGATGAGTTTTTATCTCAAGTCGCTAGACTTCGACCTGTGGACCATTGTTACCGATGGTTACAAAAAGTCTGCCAGAATAGTTGTCAATGGTGATCTCGTTAAGAAACCCCACGACAAATATTCTGACGAGGAGAAGAAACAGGCGAGTCTAGACGCGAGAGCTATTAATACTTTATTTTGTGCAATAGACAGGAATGAGTTTAACAGGATCTTAACATGCACCACCTCTCACGAAGTATGGAGACTTCTAGAAGTGACGCATGAAGGAACCACCTAAGTCAAGGAGTCGAAAATAAGTCGTCTCACATAAGAATATGAGGCGTTCAAGATGAAGCCCGATGAGACGATCACACAAATGTTTACAAGATTCTTCGACATCATCAACCCCTTGTCATCTCTCGGCAAACAATATACAAATCATGAGAAGATCCGAGATTTAGAACCCTAAGGTAACAACTATCATAGAAGGCAATGATCTCACTACAATGTCTATGGAGACTTTGATGGGAAAGCTGATGACTCACGAGCTTGACCTCAAAGACTTCGAAGAGCCTGCTCCAAAGGCAAAGGAGATTGCCCTTAAAGCTCATCATCGAAGGGCTGATCCTGAAGAGACTGATGACGACAATTCGGAAGGTGATGATCAAGCTCTCCTTGTCCGCAACTTCAAGAAGTTCCTTCGCTTCAATCGAAGAAAGAATGAACAACAAGAAGATGACGAAGAAGAGCCAACATGCTACGGCTGTAAAAAGACTGGACACGTCCGAAAAGACTGTCCGTTCGCAAAGAAGAGCAACCGATATGAGAAGCCCTATAAGAAGTCTTCATCAAGAAAATATGCCAACACAAGCATTTGGCATGAAAGTAAAGCTAGTGAATCCGAGGAAGAAAAGGACTCCCCTCAAGATACCGCCAATGTATGCCTAATGGCAACATCAGATAAGGTAACTAGCGAAACTCTCGATGATTTCACTTTTGATGAACTTGGCGATGCATTCAATGATTTACTAAATTACCACAAGAAAGTCATTAATAAATATAAACATGCCAAGGAGAAGATCAAAAGTTATGAAGTCGAGATTCAAAAACTCTCTTCTTTACTTGATAATGTTAGAAACACTTCACCCACGGAAGTCACTAATATCTAAGCTTAAATTAAGCCTACATGATGCCGAAGCACGTATTGAAAAGCAAACACGAGAGATCACAGCGCTCAACACTGAGTTTGCTGAAGAAAAGAATAGACACAAGATCTCTATTGCTAAAATTGATGGTTTGAATGCTAAGTATAATGAACTGCACGCTGCCTCTAAGAAATTAGAGACTAGATTGGGAAAACGGGTTGCTCAACCTCAAACCCAATCACATAAGACACACACAAAGCACAACACTACTCAAAATAGTCAAACACGTCATCCACCTGCAGCACGCAAACATGCTTACATGTACACCCACTTCCATACAGCACACAAACCACATGCACGTAGAAATTATTCTCATAACTATCAATCTACTGTGACACACAATCACCATGCTACACATAGATATAATCATCACCATGTTGCACATAAACAAAATCACCACCATACTGCATATAGAAATAATCATCATCCTGCTGCCACATAGAGTCATTATCATGCTGCTCCACACCACTCTTACCATGCTACATATAGACATCATCAACATGCTCCAAATATAAATAGGAATGCTATTTGTACCTATTGTGGATTACATGGACACATCTCACCACAATGTAGAATTAGGATATTAGTAGATATAAATCTATATGCATGGTTGCCACAAACTAACTTTTTATGACCCTCAAGAACATGGGTACTGTCACGCCCCGCTTCCGTAGGAGCGATCGTCCTCGCTAAGGCGTGATACCGCACGAGCCTAGATTGCGCTCGTGCAAGGTAGGTTCCATAACGGCCGATTACAGCGGCGGCGACGGGGACGTCGCACAGAAGTCCCAAGCAGATACATTGAATATGCAGCAGAAATTTGAAACAAGAACAAATGAACACAAGTCATTCAAAAGAAACTCTTTTATTAATATTGAATACAAGATTACATTTGTGGACGCAAGGCCAAATTACAAGTCTCTCGTGCTCACTTTTCTCTCATTTACAAGTCACTCTGCTCTCTCTCATCTCTCGATACACTACTTGAATCCAGCGGAAGCTTCGGAAGGCGATGTCCATACATTATGTCCTGTATAAGTCTTCAATCCACACGGCCGCACGCTTCGAGTCGCCAAGGAGCTCCGTGCCTTGATGCATCCAAGCGAGCTCCGCGCCACGAGCTTCTACCTGTGCCTGCACATGAACACTGTGTGGGTGTCAGTACTCAACTGTACTGGTGGAGTGAGCTTCTCGCCCACCCATACATAACCGACACGTTCATTTACTTTGTGTAGCTTAAACCCTTTCGACTGTCTTTCTAGTCTTGCCTTAGGATCAGTTTTAAGACTTGACGTCTAACCAACTCGACGTGCAGCGACAGAGTCGTGCTGCAATACCGTGTATTTCGATCGAGGCAGTGCCTCATCGCCTAGGTACTTGACCAAACTTCAACTCGGGACGGCAGGGTCGTGCCACATTCTATTCGCAACTTAGACATATTCAAGACAACGCTATGCCGAGGAGCAACTTACGCGAACTCGGCCGTGCCAAGACCTTTGTTTAAACTCAAGTGCCTCTAGACCAATCCTCGTGTGCGTGTTTCAAGTACCAAGGACGGCAATGGGACGACTCGTGCAGGCCGTGCCGCTAGACTTGATTCGTGCCTTAAGAACTGCTTAGACTTGTACATGCTTCAAGATTGAGGGCGTGCCTCACAACTTATCAAGACTTATCCTGCTACTGTCTTGCGGCTTTCCTGTTTAACTCATTTGTTAACTTAGACAAGACTTATGAACCGTAGTGACGAATCCATGAACATTTTGACACCATCTAACGTGCCAAGCACGGTGCCTATGCTGCAGCCCAGTCTTAGGCCCAGACATTGTATTACAGACTAGACCAACATTCAAGTTCTAGACTCAATCCAAAGGCATACACGCGGTGTGCCGCTATCTGTCGACACATCTACATGAGTGGTCACTAGCAATGTCAAGCTATCTTGGACACGGCTCGGCAGAGGTATCGGTTCGCCCTTCTAAGGGTAGCTAGCCCCGGAAGCGCCGATACTCCCATGCGGTTATCCGGCATCCTGGTTGAGCCGCACTCGCTTCTTTCGGGCGAATGATTCCGGTGCCCCGGAGGAGATCATTCGAGAAGACTACACCTTGTCGACAAGTTGTCCAATGACCATGCAAGACCCAATTCGATCTATCAAATCCTTCCTTAACATGACCATGCATTCCTTCTTTCTATCAAGACTTAGCGAGACTCCCAAGTACGAGGGACCGATCTCGTGTGCGGGACATTTCAAGACTTAGCGAGACTCCCAAGTATGAGGGACCGATCTCGTGTGCGGGACATTTCAAGACTTAGCGAGACTCCCAAGTATGCGGGATCGATCTCGGCGACAACAAGTCGCGTGGGCTTCCTTTGTTCGTGGCAAGCTTTTCACTAAACTGACCGCAGCTCGTGCCTTAGACAGACCTGGTTCTCTAGGCAGTGCTATCGCTCAAGTCATATACTTATACGACGAGCCTTGTTCTCAAGGGACTACGCGACTTGACAATCGCAGATAGAGCGAGACAGTGCTAGAAATGGCTTCGATAGCCCAGCACAACTCTTGTCTAACTTATTCGGGCAATGACTCGACGAGCAAAGGCTATGCCGAGCTTCGCATCGAGGGAACGTGCTAGGCACGGGGTCGACATTGAACAACCAACTGCTGGGTGCCTAGACTTAGCCAACGAGCCGTGCAAGACGACTTAACTTGCGGGACGTGCAAAGGCTATGCCAAGCCTTACGGGACAGGACCGTGCATGCTTTTCAAGCATTCATGCGGACGACGCCTATGACTTAGGCTAATTCAAGTGTTGGGACAAAACGACGGGACCGTGCATACTTTTCAAGCATTCAAGCAGGCGACGCCTATGACTTAGGCTATTTCAAGTGTCGGGGCAACTTAACAACTTAAGCCAACTTCCTTCTCCCAAGCCACGGGATCGAAAGATCGAGTGTCATTTGAAAGCACGCTGAGCCGACTTCTATGAAGACCATGGGACCATTTTCCATGTTCTAGGACATTCCGACCCAACGGGATTATTCCCTTAGCTATGTTGGTACATAGCTTTTATATTAGCCTACCAGTACAAGTTGAAAACATGCGCATTATTAAGTGAAGGCTAAGATGAGGCAAGTTTACTGAAACTACCCCACCTGAACGAGGAGTCACCTCGGACGAGCGAGCCTTCGAGCAGCCGTTGCAAGGCTAAGTTCCAACGCCGTCGGCGTTTCGATTTCTCCGATTGACTTTGCGGGACGGGGCACTACAACATACACCACTCAGAACAAGTCTCATCCTCGAGACTTTCCTAAAGGCAAGCCATCCTACCATTTCTATGGCCAAGACTTAATCGAGCACACTCCGCCTATGCGTTTCCTCAATTCCGAGTCACGCTCGCACTATTATCAATCCTTTTGTTAACGTGATTTCAAGATCTCGACACACTCCCATCTTTTAAGTCTTGCTTGAACTCATTGTATCACTTGGCTGGATCGTGCACACATTCCAAGCGTCCCCAAAATACATGCATTCAGCCAAGCCGCATGATAGAGAATTTGTCATTCTCACTCGAGTCGCCTCGTGCACATACCCAGGCGTCCCTAAAATATATGCATGTCAGTCGAGTCTCATGAGCAGGGTTTCCTACGTTCGTAATTTATGCTATCCATTCAAACCAATCCTCAAGATCAATTCTTCGATTGATAACTCTTGCAACAGGGGCGTTTCGCCTAACCGCTAGGCCAATCTTTGCGAGGCTAAGTCAATGTCAGGATTGGAATCATAGTTCCCCAACAATAATGCCAACACTGACCCCAATCCTAGGGTCAAACCAGGTTCGGTAATACGAGATTTTCTATCCAAGCTCGCGTCACTCAGATTTCGAAACATCGAGCACGATCACCTATTCGCATCAATGCATGCGTTGTACATATTCGATTTTATCCAAATCACCAACTCTAACCAATTCGTGCATTCGATCACGAGGTCATCGAGCTCGACAATACGTTGCACCCCAATCTCATGCGAGTCCGATTATCTATGGTGGTTCGTGAATCACCACGCAATACTCCTGCGGAATAATCATTCTCATCGGGGCGTAACTCTTGCTTGAGTCTAGACTCGTCCATTCTCGATACGCGGATTGGACCTACGCAATCCTCAAATTCGATTCTTCAAGCACACAAATTCATTCTCGAGTCTACCTTCGCCTCAAACCACAAGTCGAAGCAATCAGATTGCCACGCTATCCAAGTTCAATCACTCCCGCTGTATGAATTACCATACCAGCGCTCACGCGGAGTGATCGTCTCAAATCGGCGCGACGCATGTGCGAGGCTGGAGTTACGCTTGCATAAGACAAGAATGTCGAAGTTGTAGTTATCAACGAAGCAAAGCCAAACGTTTCATTTTTCATCCAAGCCAAGATCTCAGTTCGATAGTCTGTTCGCCATTCGTTCAACTAGTAAACCCTCGAGCCAAGTTTATCATTTCCTCGATACATTTCAATATCCCGAGTATAGCATCCATCAGACCAATGACATTTGCACGATCATCATTCATCGAGTCAGAGTACCCCCGAGTTATCGCATATCGATCTTTGATACGCCTCAATACCATCGACGATATGCGTAACCTGACGATCTTCCTTTGCAACCAATTTCGAGTCGTGCGTTGATGCTACGAGTTGGATATTCTACAATTTCCTCGATATTCAAGATCAAGTTTGATCGCTATTCCTCAAGATCGTTTCGAGATCGTCGTTCAAAACTCAAGTCACCTTTCATTGAATCAATCCGAAATCGTACGCACGATCCTCTAAGTTTCCTCGATCAAGACATTCACTTGTATTCATCGTTCCGAATCATTTTTCTAACTCGCATTGCCTATTCGCAAGTCGTCCGAACGAGATGCTCGTTTGGGACATTCAAAGTCACGACCAACTAAGTGTGACGCGTTCTAAGGCTTTGCGCGATTGCATCGCCTCGTCGATATACTCGTCGTTACTCGTAATCCTCAATCTTCGCTCGAATGATTTCCAAGAAAAATCCATACACCACTCGGATTCGAGCCATCCGATCTAGTCCTCAATCACTTCGTATTATTCGCTAAGACATCCTTCCGATTCGTTCGACGAATCTCTAGCGTAATCGCTCACGTCGCATCGACGTACTAAGTTGTTCGCACTATTTCTTCGATATCCAAGTCAATCCTCCGTGTACGCCTAAGCGTTAACTCGATAGTGTTCCTATCGATAGACACTCTAAGTGTAGCTCGTTCCCGACCCAACGGTACTTGATATCGCTCGCAACTCATTTGTACCAAAAGTTGAGGTGCGCGATACGCGACGCAACTTAGCCAAAAAGGCCGTGCGCATGGCTATCCCGTGTGGGCTATATTCGAGTTTGTACGCTCAATTGCTAGGGTCAACACTGGACGTTAGGCACGCGCGATATGTTAACTTAGCATGTGTTCTCTATCGAGTCAAGTTTAACATCGTTCGGCATAAAGGCCTACAGATGCATTCGGCGATAGCCTACCGATGCGTTCGAGTGAACGCTTGTACAAGCTTTTGAAAATATTTAGACTTATTGTATGGACATGCCGAGGGACATTCGAGAGAGAGTGCACACTTATTTTCCATCGACGAGCTTTCAAAACTGAGAAGTTCGATGTGAAGTCCAAGGACGTAAAGCCGTGCTCTGATACCATTATGTCACGCCCCGCTCCCGTAGGAGCGATCGTCCTCGCTAAGGCGTGATGCCGCACGAGTCTAGATTGCGTTCATGCAAGGCAGGTTCCATAACGGCCGATTACAGCGGCGGCGACGGGGTCGTCGCACAGAAGTCCCAAGCAGATACATTGAACATGCAGCGGAAATTTAAAACAAGAACACATGAACACAAGTCATTCAAAAGAAACTCTTTTATTGATATTGAATACAAGATTACATTTGTGGGCGCAAGGCCAAATTACAAGTCTCTCGTGCTCACTTTTCTCTCATTTACAAGTCACTCTGCTCTCTCTCATCTCTCGATACACTACTTGAATCCAGCGGAAGCTTCGAAAGGCGATGTCCATAGATTATGTCCTATATAAGTCTTCAATCCACACGACCGCACGCTTCGAGTCGCCAAGGAGCTCCGTGCCTCGACGCATCCAAGCGAGCTCTGCGCCACGAGCTTCTACCTGTGCCTGCACATGAACACTGTTTGGGTGTCAGTACTCAACTGTACTGGTGGAGTGAGCTTTTCGCCCACCCATACATAATCGACACGTTCATTTACTTTGTGCAGCTTAAACCTTTTCGATTGTCTTTCTAGTCTTGCCTTAGGATCAGTTTTAAGACTTGACGTCTAACCAACTCGACGTGCAGCAACAGAGTCGTGCTGTAATACCGTGTATTTCGATCGAGGCAGTGCCTCATCGCCTAGGTACTTGACCAAACTTCAACTCGGGACGGCAGGGTCGTGCCACATTCTATTCGCAACTTAGACATATTCAAGACAATGCTATGCCGAGGAGCAACTTACGCGAACTCGGCCGTGCCAAGACCTTTGTTTAAACTCAAGCGCCTCTAGACCAATCCTCGTGTGCGTGATTCAAGTGCCAAGGACGACAATGGGACGACTCGTGCAGGCCTTGCCGCTAGACTTGATTCGTGCCTTAAGAACTGCTTAGACTTGTACATGCTTCAAGATTGAGGGCGTGCCTCGTAACTTATCAAGACTTATCCTGCTACTGTCTTGCGGCCTTCCTGTTTAACTCATTTGTTAACTTAGACAAGACTTATGAACCGTAGTAACGAATCCATGAACATTTCGACACCATCTAACGTGCCAAGCACGGTGCCTATGCTGCAGCCCAGTCTTAGGCCTAGACATTGTATTACAGACTAGACCAGCATTCAAGTTCTAGACTCAATCCAAAGGCATACACACGGTGTGCCGCTATCTGCCGACACATCTACATGAGTGGTCACTAGCAATGTCAAGCTATCTTGGACACGGCTCGGCGGGGGTATCGGTCCGCCCTTCTAAGGGTAGCTAGCCCCGGAAGCGCCGATACTCCCATACGGTTATCCGGCATCCTGGTTGAGCCGCACTCGCTTCTTCCAGGCGAATGATCCCGGTGCCCCGGAGGAGATCATTCGAGAAGACAACACCTTGTCGACAAGTTGTCCAATGACCATGCAAGACCCAATTCGATCTATCAAATCCTTCCTTAACATGACCATGCATTCCTTCTTTCTATCAAGACTTAGCGAGACTCCCAAGTACGAGGGACCGATCTCGTGTGCGGGACATTTCAAGACTTAGTGAGACTCCCAAGTATGAGGGACCGATCTCGTGTGCGGGACATTTCAAGACTTAGCGAGACTCCCAAGTATGAGGGATCGATCTTGGCGACAACAAGTCGCGTGGACTTCCTTTGTTCGTGGCAAGCTTTTCACTAAACTGATCGCAGCTCGTGCCTTAGACAGACCTAGTTCTCTAGGCAGTGCTATCGCTCAAGTCATATACTTATACGACGAGCCTTGTTCTCAAGGGACTACACGACTTGACAACCGCAGATAGAGCAAGACAATGCTAGAAATGGCTTCGATAGCCCAGCACAACTCTTGTCTAACTTATTCGGGCAATGACTCGACGAGCAAAAGCTACGCCGAGCTTCGCATCGAGGGAACGTGCTAGGCACGGGGTCGACATTGAACAACCAACTGCTGGGTGCCTAGACTTAGCCAACGAGCCGTACAAGACGACTTAACTTGTGGGACGTACGAAGGCTATGCCAAGCCTTACGGGACAGGACCGTGCATGCTTTTCAAGCATTCATGCGGACGACGCCTATGACTTAGGCTAATTCAAGTGTTGGGACAAAACGACGGGGCCGTGCATGCTTTTCAAGCATTCAAGCAGGCGACGCCTATGACTTAGGCTATTTCAAGTGTCGGGGCAACTTAACAACTTAAGCCAACTTCCTTCTCCCAAGCCACGGGATCGAAAGATCGAGTGTCATTTGAAAGCACGCTGAGCCGACTTCTATGAAGACCATGGGACCATTTTCCATGTTCTAGGACATTCCGACCCAACGGGATTATTCCCTTAGCTATGTTGGTGCGTAGCTTTTATATTAGCCTACCAGTGCAAGTTGAAAACATACGCATTATTAAGTGAAGGCTAAGATGAGGCAAGTTTACTGAAACTACCCCACCTGAGCGAGGAGTCGCCTCGGACGAGCGAGCCTTCGAGCAGCCGTTGCAAGGCTAAGTTCCAACGTCGTCGGCGTTTCGATTTCTCCGATTGACTTTGCGGGACGGGGCACTACAGGTACCAAAGGTCACATCTACTCTTGATGTAGGTGGACCTTCCCTCCTCAACTAAAAGTAAGTGGATTCTCGATAGTGGATGCTCGCGACATATGACGGGAGAAGCAAATCTTTTTGCATCACTATCGATGAAGAGGGAAGGGTATGTATCCTTCGGCAACAACCTAAAAGGGTATATCATAGGTAATGGTACTATTGGTCATCCTCCTTCTCCTGTAATAAAGGATGTCTGCCTAGTGACCGAGTTAAAGCATAACATGCTCAGCATAAGTCACCTTGCTGATCATGTATATGATATTAACTTTGGACAAAATAAATTCTACATCTATGATAGGTCAACGGGAGACATCGCTTTTGAAGGGATAAGAGAGGATAATATTTATATTTTCTATCTTTCTAGATATACTAACAGTGCAGGGAGATGCCTCTATGCCCACAAGGATGAGAGATTATTGTGGCACCAGCGTCTTGGTTATGCCAATATGGATACAATATCCAGGCTGTCGACTAAGAATCTAGTGAGAGGCTTGCCCGACATCACATTCAAAAAGGACAGTATGTGCCGAATGTGAGTTAAATAAGGCAACCAAGTCCTCATTTGATTCCATAAACACTATAAGACCCTTACAATTACTTCACATGGACTTATTTGGTCCTAGTAGAGTAGCCAGTCTTGGTGGAAAACTCTACGCTTTTGTTATAGTAGATGACTTTTCTAGATTCACTTGGATTTTTTTTCTTACAAACAAAAGTGATGCTATTTCTGTTTTCAAAATTTTTGCTAAAAAGGTTCAAAACGAAAAAGGCTACATGATTACTCGAATCCGAAGTGATCATGGAGGCGAATTCAAAAATACTGATTTTGAAAAGTTTTGTGATTTAAATGGTTTTGATCATGAGTTTTCTTGTCCTAGAACTCCTCAACAAAATGGTGTTGTGGAGCGAAAGAATAGGACTCTTGGCGATATGGCTAGAGTCATGCTGAATAAATTTTCTCTTCCAAAATATTTTTGGGCTGAAGCTGTCAGTACAGCGTGCCACATTTTAAATAGGGTGCTTATTCGACCTATTATGAAAAAAAATACCCTATGAGCTTTGGTTTGGAAGAACTCCAAATGTTTCATATTTTAGAGTTTTTGGTTGTCGATGTTTTATCCTTAACACCAAAGACAACTTAGGCAAATTTGATGCTAAAGCTGACGATGGTATATTTCTTGGATATGCTGCCAAGAGCAAGGGATATAGAGTGTTTAACAAACGCTCATTAATTATAGAAGAGTCTACAAATGTGACTTTTTATGAAGATAATAGTGCATCAGCCACTCCTGACAATGATATTGAGCCATCGACTTCTACGCCGATGAATACCACCACTAAAACCAATTCTCTGGAGGGCTTGCCAAAGAAATTCTCTTTCAAGCTGTCACATCCAGAAAACTTGGTCATAGGTGAGGTTTCACGCGGAGTAAGTACTCGATCATCGTTAAGAGACTCCATTGCTAGCATTGCCTTCATTTCACAAATTGAGCCTAAAAATGTTTTAGAAGCTTTTAATGATGAGTTTTGGATTTCTGCCATGCAAGAAGAACTCAACCAATTCGAGAGAAGCCAGGTCTGGGAACTTGTTTCTAGCCAGCTAATCATTCAAGTATTAGTACAAAATGGGTTTTTCGCAACAAAGTAAATGAAGATGGTTCAGTTACACGCAACAAAGCTCGTCTAGTAGCTTAAGGATACAACCAAGAGGAAGGTATCGACTACGATGAGACGTATGCTCCTGTTGCAAGACTGGAATCCATTCGGATGCTTTGTGTATTTGCTAACTTTCAAAATTTTAAATTGTTTCAAATGGATGTTAAAAGTGCTTTTCTGAATGGATTTATTAAGGAGGAAGTTTTTGTAAAACAACCCCTGGTTTTGAAAATCATAAATTTTCCGACCACGTTTTCAAACTCAAGATTTTGCTATGTGTATGCAGAACGAATTTGAGATGAACATGATGGGGGAGCTCACCTACATCCTTGGATTGCAAGTCAAACAAACTTTGCAAGAAACTTTCATCAGTCAGTCAAAATATACAAAGGATATGCTGAAAAAGTTTGATTTTGACAACGTCAAACCAATCAGCACCCCTATGGCTACTTCGACCAAGCTGCAACCTGATGAAAGCGGCAAACCGGTTGACCAACGTAAGTATCGAGGTATGATTGGCAGTTTATTTTATTTAACTGCTAGTCGTCCCGATATCATATTTAGTGTTTGTCTGTGTGCTCGCTATCAAGCTAGTCCTAAGGAATCACACATGTTCGCCGTTAAGCGTATCTTTCGATACCTTAAGGGTACTGTTACAGTGGGCTTATGGTATCCCAAATCCACATCCTTTGACCTTATCGGTTATTCGGATGCTGATTTCACAGGATGCAAAGTCGACCGTAAAAGTACAAGCGGCATGTGTCAATTAGTAGGCAAGGCTCTAGTTTCTTGGTTTAGCAAGAAACAGAATTCCGTCGTACTATCCACAACAGAAGCTGAATATATCACAGCTGGTCGTTGTTGTGCACAAATTCTATGGATGAAGCAAACCCTTGAAGACTACAATCTTTCTTTCATGCACATTCCTATATTCTGTGATAACACTAGTGCTATAAATCTCACCAAGAACCCTATACGTCACTCACGCACGAAACATATTGAAATACGTCACTCACGTACGAAACATATTGAAATACGTCACCACTTTTTGCGTGATCACCAGCTAAATGGCACTATAAACTTAGAATTTATTGACACTGATCATCAGCTAGCAGATTTCTTTACTAAACCACTATCCGAAGAGCGTTTCAACTTTTTGTGTCGTGAACTCAGAATTTTAGATGAAGCTGTTATTCATTAAAGTAACCTGCGTAGATATCGATTATGTCTTGGTTCTTTACGATGAATTTGTTATAGGTACAAGCCGAAAGGGTCCTTCTGACAACGAGGCGTAAAAGCCTAAGCGACACGGTGCACTAGTCCTCAGGACTACCGCTAGCTGGGATCCGGCCCCTGCAGCTATCCCATGGCAGGTTCACTGTAATAAATTGGGTCATAACTCCTTGTTTATTACATGGTATACCTTGATTTATAACTTGCTCAAATCAAATTTTTGAACTTCAATTTTTTTTGATTTAGCTTTAACTCTCTACTTGCATCTCTTAATCTTGCATATTCACTCTTCATTTCAATATATCATTAGTTTCAAATCCTTTTAGCCTATTTTCTATTCTGGCCCTATAATCTGGAATTAGGGCCGAACTCTGCCTAACACAGAGTTCTGGCCGAATTCGGTCTAGTCCTTCCAGAACCGCAAGCGGGCTCAGCCGCTGATGTAAAATTGATCCAATGGTCCAGATTTATTCCGACCATTCGAACCCCTAATATTCTAACCGGGTTCTCCCTCTCTCTCTCTCCTCCATTGCCACCTTCCAAACTCTCCAAAATACTTCCCTTTCAAACCCTAACCCTAGTTCTTCCATCCTAGTGCATATCTCTTCTCCAAATTCAAGGAGAGGGTCTCTTGCACCATTCTCTTCCATCTTTCATCAACTTTTTGAGGTATAATTCCACTGTTCTCTCCATCTCAATTTGTTCCATTTTCTTCATTATTCATGGCTCCCAAGTTGTTTAATAGAGGAAAGAGGCTTCGAACCGAGGGTGCATCCTTTTCGAATCCTCTTTGTCATATTGAACAACCCATTGAACAACCTATTCAGCAACCCATTCACCCGTTGTTCAATCCATCTCGTCCTATTGACCCCAACACATACGATGACCGAATATTTGTGTTACTGGACGCTTCCAACGAATGGTTTAGTAATTTTTGATCACGTCCCGTGTATGCGGGTCATCCTATTAACTTTACCATATTTTTACAATATGATTCACTATTCCATGATTTATGTCTTGATGAACTTGTCACTACAAATTCAGTTATCTATCTCAATGCTATTCAAATGTTTTATTGCAATCTTACTCATGATGATATACGTTTATATTCACGTGTTGCTGGCATTGACATTTTCTTTGATGACTTTGACTTGGCCGAATACCTTGAAATTTCGGAGCCCAACTCATGGAAGAAACTTGTCGAAGCTCGCAAGTTTCAATTCCCCGATGAGTCATCCCTAGAAAGCTTCAAGGACGATTTGTGTACACCTAACACACGTCCACGCAAGCTTCTTGCCAAATATCTCAATCCTTATTTCTATGAACTTCATCGCATTATCTTCAACACTATTCTGCCCAAAGCAGGATCTACTGATGAGGTTACATATTTTGAGATCTCTGCCTTGTATCATCTTCATTTTCATGTTCCATTTAATCTTCCACGTACCATGATGGACTGGATGATTAATGCTAGGAAGAAGCCCAGGTCATTGGTCTATGCTCTCTATCTTCCTATGATTTTTCGTGCTTTTCATGTTCCCCTTGATGAGTATCAGTTCTTCCCTGCCACTGCCTTCCTATCTAAGGCACAGCGGCTTCAGGCAGCTGTCAGCTCTCCTGCTGAGTCTGAGCACTCCGATGCTCAGGCTGACGCACCTGCTCTTGGACATGATGCGCGTCCTCCTCCTGCTACTCTTGAGTCGATTCAGACTATGCTTCGAGATCGGTTCACTTTAGAGGATGATCGCTGGACCCAGCTTGACTACCGTACCACCCTGCAGATGAGTGCCATCAGCAACTCACTGCATGACATTCGGTACTCTATGTCTCGTCATCCTTCCATGCCTATCCCTATGGAGCGGGACCCTGCTCGCGATGGATACGGTATCGATGACCCTTGGGTCATATGCTATCTGGATCCGGATGCGGCTTTCATGGACCCTCGTCATTCATTCACTGATCCTTCTGACGACGCTGGACCTTCACGAGCTCCGTGATGGATGTGGTCTCCTACTTGTTGCTGCTGCTGAGGATCTTATGTTTACTTTTTCTGCACTATGGATTTATAGTTTATGTAGTTTATCTTTATTGTATTGGACTTATTTATGTTTTATGACTCTTGAGACACTTGATGCAGTTTTATATTGGTGTGCTTGCCAGTTATTTCCATTCTCTCGATAGTTGTGTTTGATAAATGACAAAGGGGGAGAATTATTTGATATTCACATATTCACATTATCATCATATCATATTGTATTATGTATCTGTGTTGTTTTTGGGAAAGCTTGTATTTATCAGGATATTACATCGAAGCAATGTGTACGGGGGAGCTATTGCTAGTTCCGTACTGATTGCTATTGCTAGTTCCGTACTGATTGCAGGGGAGCTACTGTTTTTTAATGTGTCCAGGTATGGACATTGAATATACAAATATCATTTTGTCAATTATCAATATGGGGGAGATTGTTGACACAAAATCATAGTCAACCAAATATTGATAAAATTGACAATATGATACTTGTCATAATTCAATATGACACATCAAGACTGAACTCAGTACAAGACGGACTACGGCTCGTACCTACAACGTACTTTATTTTGAGTCTGTATTTTACATTTTTCTTGAGTCTAGATAAATATAAACTGAGTTGCACTGAGCAATTTGGGCCTTTATCTATGCCTATACCTTAACCCAAAAGCTCCACCAAACCAAATTAGCTCATAAAGCCCAATAGACCAATTCTGTCTTCTGGAGACAGAGTTCGGGCCGAACTCTGCCCTACATAGAGTTCGGGCCGAATTCTGTCCCCTAAATTACAGGACCCTAATTTTTAGGGTTTGTTGTATGCTAGTTGTCAAACGGCCAAAAATTTGAATTCTTGACCCATAATTCTGGCCGAATTCTGCCTATCCAGAACCCTATAATAGGCCTTGAATTCTCACTTTATAAATCATCCAATCTTCTCTTCTCTTCTCTCTAAAGCCTTATACAAGCCTTACCCTTCTCATCTACTAGCCACAAGCTCCCTAAGCCTCAAAGTGCACAGTGCTCTTCAGTTAGGAGTTTGTGCAAGAGTTCAAAAAGTTGCTTAAAAAATTTCAAGCATCGCCACTGCGATCTCTGTAAGAAGTTGACGTGCTCTTCTGAAGAAAAGGCACGGGGTGTAACTACTATTTCACAAATAGTGGATTTAATCCTGAACTAGAGTTCCCAGGCATGGACTAGTCCTCCACGAGGGAAGCCAGGTTAAAATCGGCTGTATTTGCGTATACTTTTTTACTCTTTATTATTTTCGCATTTACTCTGATTATTTATAGTTGGTGAAAGAGTTTAATTTTTAATTGGATATTTTGGTCATAAACTCTATTCACCCCCCTCTAGAGTTGTATATTTGTTCTTCACTCGTCGTCCTTGTTCTTCATAAGCTTTGTAATCATTATTCTTGCTTCTAAGTGTTGTGGGGATCCGATTTGGATCGAGAGAAGTTTGTAGAGGGTGTAATCCTTTATTTCATTAGTGAAGGCTTCTCAGGGTTGGACTCCGATCGTCCCGTGGTTTTTCCTGCAAGGCTTTTCCACGTCAAAAATTCTCTGTGTCTGCGTAGTTTGTTTTGGTGTTTTGGTTCATGCGTTGTATTGCTCGGTTCTCTCGTAGGTACTCTCTAGTTTGGGGAAAGGTTTCCGCGTTTCTTTCCCAACAAAGTGGAATCAGAGCCAGGTTCTGGAATTCAGAAGGGTGTGAGGAGTTGACAAGAAAACTAGAGAGGAGAGATGGACGTGAAGCCGGTGCGCATGGTGAACCTAAACGGCACCAACTATCACTATTGGCGGAGCAAGATGAAAGATTTGTTGTTTGTCAAGAAGCTGTATCTGCCCGTATTTGCATCCGAGAAGTCCAGTGATAAATCCGAGGAGGACTAAAAATTCGAGCATATACAGGTGTACAGATATATCAGGCAGTTCGTTGACGAGAACGTGTACAACTACGTCGCCAATATTGAGCATGCGAAGACGTTATGGGATAAGCTGTAATCTTTGTACGCGAAGAAGACCGGGGTAAACAAGTTATTCCTGATCCGAACGATGATGGGTCTGCGGTACAAAAATGGGGCGTCGATTATGGATCACTTGAGTGATTTCCAGGGCGTGGTTGACCAGCTGTCTTCGATGGGAGTCAAGTTCGACGATGAGGTTCAGGAACTATGGCTGCTGTGTACCTTACCAGACTCGTGGGAGACCGTACGAGTATCTATGATCGCTTTTGCTCCAGAGGGCGTGGTCAGTCTGGAGTTTGCCAAGGGTGGGGTGCTGAATGAAGAGATACAGAGACGTTCTCAGGGCACTTCATCCACATCCCACCACTTAGAGGCATTGGTTTCAGAGAGCCACGGAAGGGACAAAAGCAGGGGTCCAGGTGGTGGCAGAGACAAGAGCAGGAGGAAGTCCAAGGGTCGTTATGAGGACTCAGAGCGTTATCATTGTGGCAAGAAGGGCCACATCAAGCGGAACTGTTTCGTTTGGAAGAGAGAAGAAGGGCGACAAGGGGAAGCAAGATGAGAACACTACAGCGACGGCCTCGGTATAAAGAGGCGATGTGATCGTCGTAGGTGATGAGGTTATTACAAACCTCGCCTGCGATGATAATTCTTGGCTGGTGGACTCAGGTGCTTCAGCGCATGTATCTCATAAAGGGCACTATTGTGTGTTCGGTCCGACAACGGCGGCGAATATATTGGTCCCTTTGATGCATATTGTAGAGAGTAAGGGATACGACACCAGAAGACTCCGCCTAAGATACCTTAGCTCAATGGTGTAGCAGAGCGCATGAACAGGACACTGATGGAGAGGGTGCGGTATTTGCTGTCAGAAGCAAATTTGTCGGACAGTTATTGGGGTGAGGCTCTTCTCAGAGCTGCTTATGTTATTAATTTGTCTCCTAGTGCTCCTTTGCAGGGTGATGTGCCTGACAAAGTATGGTACGACAAAGAGCCGTCATACAATCACCTGCGAGTGTTTGGCTGTAAAGCCTTCGTGCACGTACAGAAGGACGAGAGGACCAAACTTGAGCCGAAGACGAGGCGATGCGTCTTTGTCGGCTACGGTCGGGATGAGTTTGGTTATAGACTCTACGACGCGGTGGAAAGAAAGCCCTACAGAAGCAGGGACGTGGTATTCGTCGAGGATTAGACCATGACCAACACTCAGGATTCCGAGACGCCTTCTGAGGCTGAAGAATTGCCTGAGTTAGAGTCATTTCGCTTCGAGCAGTTTTTAGAGGACATCACAGAGGATCCAATTATGGGGGAGCTAGTACATGGAGTTGCTTCCAACCTTGATCATCAGCCTACTGATGGTGGTCAGGGTGTCCCTCAGGAGGATGAGCATGCCGGGGAGGCGGTTCCTGAAGGGGAGGAGGCTGTTGGTATACAGCCAGCGCCAGTGGCTCCACTGAGAAGGAGCGACAGAGATCGTCGACCTTTTTCGAGATACTCACCGGATGAGTATGTGCTATTGACTGACGGAGGAGAGCCCGAAAGTTTTGGAGAGGCTATGGAAGGCAAACACAGGCAGGAGTGGATGGAGGCTATGCAGGAGAAGATGAGTTCCTTGCACACTAATTCCACTTATGAGCAGGTACGGTTGCCAAAGGTCAAGAAGGCTTTGAAAAATCAATGGGTGTTTAGAGTGAAACAAACGGATGATGCTACTCGCCCTCGATACAAAGCGAGGCTGGTAGTTAAAGGCTACGGTCAGCGAAAAGGCGTAGATTATGATGAGATCTTTTCGCCAGTCGTCAAACAGTCGTCTATTCGGGTGGTGCTAGCATTGGCAGCCAGTCTCGACTTGGAGGTCGAGCAGATGGACGTGAAGATGACATTCCTCCATGGTGGTCTTGAGGAGGAGTTATACATGGAGCAACCAGAGGTATTCTGTGAGAAGGACAAGTCACATTTGGTCTGCCGGTTGAGGAAGAGCTTGTATGGTCTGAAGCAGGCTCCGAGGCAGTGGTACAAAAAGTGTTGGTCCATTCCATGGCCACACCCGATTTTGATAATCAACATGCACTTTAGTCAATACACAAAATATACAAACTGCTGCTAATCATTTCAGGGTATATGAAATCAATATCAAGCGAGCGTCGTACTACATCATCGAGCATAGCTATCATCAATCTGAAGATGAATTTCAATGGAAATCAGTTTGAGTCATTTTACAATTTATTCTGTATTTTATCTTTATTGAGTCTAGGACTTAAATTGTAAAATCGACTAGGTAATACTGGCTTAGGTTTATCTCAGTCCAAATTTCTAAAAAGCCTACCTATTTTCATTTTATCTTTACAAAATATTCCAAATTATTTTTGCAAACAGTTTTTGACAAATATTTCAAAATTTCCTTTGACAGAACTCAAAACCGAGTTCGGCCCGAGTTCGGTCAGTTTGAATTCAAATGTCACTTGCCTCCAAATCTGCATACAACGTCTATATACAAAATATTTGCATCAGAACTCTGCCAGAACTCTGCCCGAGTTCGGTCCCAGAAAATAGCTATAAATAGAAGAGAGTTTTTCATTTCAAATCACTCATTCATTCTTCATCTTCTCTTCTCTACTCAACAAGTGTTTTCAATCGCTCTAAAGCTTTCAAATCATACCTATACTTCTCTTAGCCAAAAGCCAGTAATATCTACGTTGATTTAGAGTCTTTTGGTGTCCAAGAGTTGTAAAGAGGTCGTTCCAAGTACAACAACTATCTTTGTTGTGGAGCCGGTCGTGCGCTCGCCACCAAGCACGTTGTTGTGAAGTTGGTCGTGTACTTGTCACCAAGCACTGTGTTGTAAGAGACTGCATGCTCTCATTTAGCTTGCGCCATAGTGGATTAACATCGAGCAAGAGTACTCGAGACTGGATTAGTCCTCTCAGAGGGATACCAGTATACATTGCCGTGTCACTGAGTTTGATCTCTCTATCTCTTGCTACATTTATTTACTATCTCTTTTTTACTGCCATAGTTATAACTTTAATTTTTTAAATTAGAGATTATTCTCCGATGCACACACACACACTCTATTCACCCCCCCTAGAGGTGCTCAATGGTCCTACAATTGGTATCAGAGCAGGTTATATTCTAATATAACAAACCTCAGAAAGTATATATGGCAGCCGTAAAATCAATATTCAACGGTAAAGGGCAATCCACAAATCGACTCCCACTATTTGATGGTACAAATTATACCTATTGGAAAACACGAATAACTTTCTTCTTAAAGTCTCTTGACTTTGATCTTTGGTCTATAGTCATTGATGGTTATAAGAAACCAGCACCCACAGTGGTTGAAGGCCAGCTTGTAGACAAGCCTCATGACAAATATACAGAAGCTGAAAAGCTAGGGCTAGTCTAGATGCTCGTGCCATCAATGCACTGTTCTGTGCAATTGACAAAATGGAGTTCAACAGAGTTTCAACCTGTAAAACGTCTCACGAAATTTGAAAACTTCTTGAGGTAACTCATGAAGTAACTTCCCAAGTGAAGGAATCCAAAATTAGTAGAATAACACAGGAATATGAATCTTTCAAGATGAAACTCGGTAAGCCAATTACACAGATGTTCACACGTTTTCTTGATATAACTAATCCTTTGCAATCTCTTGGTAAGGATTACAACAATCATGAGAAGATCAAAAAAGTGCTGCAGGCTCTAACTAAGAACTGGAATCCTAAAGCCACAGCAATTATTGAAGAAAACGATCTCACCACTATGTCTTTGGAAACACTGATGGGCAAGCTCATGACCCATGAACTTGATCTACAAGAATTTAAAGAAGCAACTCCAAAAGAAAAATCTATTGCCTTCAAAGCTCAAGCAAGAAAATCAACATGCAATGATTCTGATGAAGAGTTATCAAGTGGTGATGAACAAGCTCTACTTGTGAAAAACTTCAGGAAATTCCTAAAGTTTGAGAAATCAAACAGAAAGAAGAGAGATATCCAAGAAAGCAATGAAGATAAAACCATTTGCTTTGGATGCAAGAAGACATGGCACATGAAGAAGGACTGTCCAACTTCAAAGAAAAGCAGTCCATATGACAGATCAAGATCAAGCAGAAAAGCAATAACCAGTCGAAAGTATGCCAACACAAGCATCTGGCATGAAAGTGATGCCAGTGATACAGAGGAAGAAGACAGACTCTACGGAAATGCCAATGTCTGTCTTATGGCATTTGATAAGGTATCCTCAAACCCTCTATATGATGATTTTACTTTCAATAAATTAGAAAATGCCTTTAGCGAATTACTTGAAGATCACATAACTGTGCTTGACAAGTATAAGCAATCTCGAAAAGAGATTAAGGCATACACAACCGAGATAGCTAGACTGTCCAATCTTATTGAGGATATTAAAGAGACGTCTACTACCGGTAACACGGAAGAGATAGCCAAACTCAATGTAGACTATCATGAGGCTATCCTCAAGATTGAAAAGAAAGAAAGAGACTATGTCAAGATGCAAGAATTATATGACATAGAGAAGAAGAAGCACTTAGTCACAGAACAAAGACTCTCAGATATGACTGCTAGATATGAAGAGTCTGTTGCGATTTCTAAAAAGTTAGAAATCAAGTTAGGCAAACAGGCAATACCTGTGACACAGCCTAAGTTTAGTCCTAATGCTAAGTATACACCTAAGAGGACTAAAAATAAGAAAGCACAGAAGAAACACGACTATCATCATGCTTTCACTTATAGGTTCTCCAAGAAACCAAACAAGCATGTTAACACAGTTTTAACCACTACTGGTTCTAAACTAACTTGCACTTATTGTGGTACACATGGGCACATATCACAGTATTTCTTGGCAAGGAAACTTGTTGACAATTACACTTTATTCTGGAGACCTAAAACTAATCATAATGGACCCTTCAGTAAATGGGTACCAAAGGATTCATCTACTTGTTTTGTAGGTGGACCCTCAACCCTCTCATGCTAAAAGTAAATGGATCCTCGATAGCGGATGTTCGCGGCAGATGACTGGTGATGCATCTTTGTTCACCACGCTATCGATGAAGAAAGAAGAATACATCTCCTTCGGAAATAATTTGAGAGGTGATATTATTGGTAATGGTACTATCGGTATTTTTCCTTATCCAGTAATAAAGGATATTTGTCTAGTAACAGAATTGAAACATAATCTACTGAGCATAAGTCATTTGGCTGATAATGGTTATGGTATCAATTTTGTGAAAGACAAATGTACCATATATGATATGTCATCTGGTGATCCTATATATAAAGGGATTAGAGAAGACAACATTTATGTTTTCTTTTTGGAGATTACTAAAAATGCAGGTAGATGCCTAGTATCTAATCTAGATGAAAGCTGGCTATGGCACATGAGACTAGGACATGCAAATATGGACACTATCTCACGACTCAGTACTAAGAAGTTGGTAAAAAGACTCCCCGAGATTCTATTCAAGAGATATATGGTATGTACTGACTGTAAAAAGAACAAAGCACATAGGTCTACGTTTAAACCCATCAACGCTTGATGATGAAGATGCACATGCAAAAACTGAGAAGAGTCCTGTGGAAGATCTGACTCAAAAGGTTGATTCATTAAAATTCTTACCAGATCATCCAGAGACACTCATTATAGGTGATATATCAAAAGGTATAAGTACATGCTCCTCTCTTAAGGATTCTAAAATAACAGCAAATGTAGCATTTATTTCTCAAATAGAACCTAAAAATATAGATGATGCATTTTTTGATGAGTTTTGCATTGATGCCATGCAAGAGGAACTAAATCAATTTGAAAGAAACCAAGTTTGCGAACTCGTTCCTAAACCTATTGGTCAATCAATAATTGGTACCAAATGGGTGTTCCGAAATAAACTCAGTGAAGATGGACAAGTTCTACGCAACAAAGCACGTCTAGTGGCACAAGGTTATAATCAAAAAGAAGGGATTTATTATGATGAGACTTATGCTCATGTTGCTAGACTAGAAGCCATCCGCATGTTTTGTGCATTTGCATGTTTTAATGATTTTAAATTATTTCAAATGGACGTAAAAAGTGCATTTTTAAACGGATTTTTAAAAGAGGAAGTTTTTGTGAAACAACCCCTGGTTTTGAAGATTTTCAAAAATTTGATCACGTCTTCAAGCTTAAGAAAGTACTCTATGGACTCAAACAAGCACCTCGTGCTTGGTATGAATGCCTAAGTGCCTTCTTACTTGATAATTGTTTTTTAAAGGGAAAAGTTGATACTACTGGTTGGGTATACCGATGCTGATATGGCTGGAGATATAGACACGAGATGATCGACCTCAGGCTATGTGATTATGTTTACCGGAGGAGCGGTATCGTGGCAGTCGCGGTTGCAGAAGTGTGTTGCCTTGTCGACGACGGAGGCGGAATATATTGTGGCGACGGAGGCTTGCAAGGAGCTGCTGTGGATAAAGAAGCTGCTGCAGGAAATGGGGCTAAAGCAAGAGCAGTATACTTTGCTTTGCGACAGTCAGAGTGCTATTCACCTCGTGAAGAACCAGACATTTTATAGTCGGTCCAAGTATATCGAGACTTGGTATCATTGGATACGGGATGTGGTTAAGAAGAAGGACGCGGCACTTGAGAAGGTTTATATTGATGACAATGGAGCAGACATGCTCACGAAGGTTCTATCGAGGGGGAAGTTTGAGTACTGCAGGCAGATCATCGGGATGACGACCTCCTCTACCTAGTTGTGAAGGACGAGATTTGTTGGAGTGGGTGGGGTTCCCAACCTATGTGGAGAAGACCCCGGAGTACGACGAGCGCCGTCTGTGTGTCAGAGAAGCTCGGAGAGGTGACGAGGCCATTCGAAGACGAAGAAGAAGCTCGGACGCCACAATTTTACATTTTAGAACAGGGGAGGCAGAGTTCGGGCCGAACTCTGCCCCCACACAGAGTTCTGGCCGAACTCTGCCTTTTGGTTCTAGAACTGTTCTGGTTACCAAACACAGAGTTCTGGCCGAACTCTGTGTCGTTGGGGCTGAAGCGTTTTCTAGGATGTTTAATCACCATTGGATCGTATCCTACGGTCCAGGTTTTGCTGCAGATTAGGGGGTTTATACATGGTTATTCCTAACCCTAATCACAGCACAACATTGAAGAACAAGAGAGAGAAAAGAGGCAAGAGTGCCATTACAACTTTGGGAGAGAAGAAGGAGGAATGAAGTCCATTTTCGAAGGAGGATCGTGTTCGGGTAATATCTACTCGTCGTCCTTGTTCTTCGTAAGCTTTGTAATCATTATTCTTGCTTTTAAGTGTTGTAGGGATCCGATTTGGATCGGAAGACGTTTCTAGAGGGTGTAATCCTTTATTTCATTAGTGAAGGCTTCTCAAGGTTGGACTCCGATCATCCTGTGGTTTTTCCCGCAAGGGTTTTCTACGTCAAAAATTCTCTGTGTCTGCGTGGTTTGTTTTGGTTCGTGCGTTGTATTGCTCGGTTCTCTCGCAGGTACTCTCTAGTTTGGGGAAGGTTTTTGCGTTTCTTTCCCAACACCATCCTACTCGCCTAGTCACTTTGGCAAGTCATTCCCCTATTTCTAATTTCCTCAAACTTTTTCCTTTCTCTACAATTACCCCAAACTTCTTTACCTTATATAAAAATTTCTGAAACCCAAATAAATTATATTGATCCTATTACAATAAGCTTCTGACTGATTAGTCAAGAGAAGATTCGTGTTTGTAGAATGTTGATTTCAATAGTAGATTGTTGGAGGAGGTCCAAAATGGTAAACACTGTAGACTAGACTTACTGAATTATGATAACCAAATTTCTCCAATTCTTTCAGGATTAGTTAAGATGTTGAAGTGGGTTGCATACGTTTGCGACAGTTTAATGATCCAATTATGGGCATTCTACCTTTCATCAACCTAATATGTTAAGACTTTTGACATCTACAATAACACATATTCACTAGTATCAACTTGATACCCTAAAATTAGAAAAGGACAAAACTACTCCCCTCTATCCTCCCCTCCCCACCGGCTGGGGAGTTGGGGTCGCATCGTCGGAGGGAGGGGTGGTGTAGCCGTGGGGGTGCGGGTATCAAGTTGAGAGGGGAAGAGATAGGAGGATATTTTCATCTTTTTAAAATTTTAGGGAATCAATTTGATACCTAGTTGCGGGTATCAAGTTGAAATTTTTTAATAATTGAGGGTATCAAGTTGTAATTCAGCCTTGTTTCTACCGTAATACCTTTACCTCAACTTTTGATAACACACAACTTCTAATTGATTGGAATTAGATGTTGGAGTGGGTGGGGTTCCCAACCTATGTAGAGAAGACCTCGGAGTGCGACGAGCGCCGTTTGTGTGTCAGAGAAGCTCGGGGAGGTGACGAGGCCAGTCGGAGATGACGAAGACACTCAGGAGCTGCTGGAGAGAGGGGACAGAGTTCGGGCCGAACTCTGCCCCAGAGGAGAGTTCTGGCCGAACTCTGCCTCCCTATTCCAGAACTGTTTTGTTGCCAGGACACAGAGTTCTGGCCGAACTCTGCCCCAGGACAGAGTTCTGGCCGAACTATGTGTCGTCGGGGCTGAAGCATTTTTCAGGGTATTTAATCACCGTTGGATCGTATCCTACAGTCCAGGTTTTGCTGCGGATTAGGGAGTTTATATATGGTTATTTCTAACCCTAATTAAAGCACAACATTGAAGAACAAAAGAGAGAAAAGAGGTAAGAGTGCCATTGCAACTTTGGAAGAGAAGAAGGAGGATTGAAGGCCGTTTTCGAAGGAGGATCGTGTTCGGGTAATATCTACTCGTCGTCTTTGTTCTTCGTAGCCTTGTAATCATTATTCTTACTTCTAAGTGTTGTGGGGATCCGATTTAGATCGGGAGAAGTTTGTAGAGGGTGTACTCCTTTATTTCATTAGTGAAGGCTTCTCAGGGTTGGACTCCGATCGTCTTGTGGTTTTTCCCGTAAGGGTTTTCCACGTCAAAAATTCTCTGTGTCTGCGTGGTTTGTTTTGGTGTTTTGGTTCGTGCGTTGTATTGCTCGGTTCTCTCGCAGGTACTCTCTAGTTTGGGGAAAGGTTTTCGCGTTTCTTTTCCAACAAAGTGGTATCAGAGCCAGGTTCTAGAATTCAGAAGGGTGTCAGGAGTTGACAGGAAAACTAGAAAGGAGAGATGGACGTGAAGCCGGTGCACATGGTGAACCTGAACGGAACCAACTATCACTATTGGCGGAGCAAGATGAAAGATTTACTATTTTTCAAGAAGCTGCATCTGCCCGTATTTGCATCCGAGAAGCCCAGTGGTAAATCCGAGGAGGACTAAAAATTCGAGCATATACAGGTGTGCGAATATATCAGGCAGTTCGTTGACGAGAACATGTACAACTATGTTGCCAATATTGAGCACGCGAAGATGTTATGGGATAAGCTGGAATCTTTGTACGCGAAGAAGACCGGGGTAAACAAGTTGTTCCTGATCCGGACGATGATGGGTCTGCGGTACAAAGATGGGGCGTCTATTACGGATCACTTGAGTGATTTCCACGGCGTAGTTGACCAGCTATCTTTAATGAGAGTCAAGTTCAACGACGAAGTTCAGGGACATGGCTGCTGTGTACATTGCCAGACTCGTGAAAGATCGTACGAGTATCTATTATCGCATCTGCTCCAGAGGGCGTGGTCAGTCTGGAGTTTGCCAAGAGCGGGGTGCTGAATGAAGAGATGCGAAGACGTTCTCAGGACACTTTATTCACATCCCACCACTCAGAGGCATTAGTTTCAGAGAGCCGCGGAAGGGGCAAAAGCAGGGATCCAGGTGGTGGCAGAGACAAGAGCAGGGGAAAGTCCAAGGGTCAGTACGAGGACTCGGAGTGTTACTACTGTAGCAAGAAGGGCCACATCAAGCGAAACTATTTCGCTTGGAAGAGAGAGAAGAAGGGCGACAAGGGGAAGCAAGATGAGAACACTACATCGACGGCCTCGATACATGGAGGTGATGTGATCGTCGTAGGTGATGAGGTTATTATAAACCTCGCCTGCGATAATAATTCTTGGATGGTGGACTCAGGGGCTTCGGCTCATGTATCTCACAACAGGGCACTATTTGCCACTTACACGACAGGTGACTGTGGAGTGTTGAAGATGGGCAATGGAGATGTGTCGAAGGCGGTTGCCGTTGGAGATATGTATTTGAGAACGAAGACGGGTGCAGTTCTTGTTCTCAAAAATGTTCGTCATGTCCCTGATATCCGTTTCAACCTGGTGTCGGTTGGAAGGTTGGATGACGAAGGATTCTTTGGTCTCTTCGGGAATAGTCAGTGGAAGCTTTCCAGAGGTTCGATGGTGATTGCCAGATGAAGGAAGAAGTCCGGTCTCTACTATATAGAGGGAAGCACATGGGGGGCACAGGAGGTGAACGCAGTCAGTGATGCGTCTACCGAGTTGTGGCACAGGCGGCTCGGCCATATCAGCGAGAAGGGGATGAGCTACTTGGTGAAAAGGAAGGTGATTCCAGGGCTCAAGTCTTCAAAGTTGGAGAAGTACACGCACTGCTTAGTTGGCAAGCAAAATAGGATGTCTTTCCAAAGTCACCCAAGTTCAAGGAAGCCGGCGTTGCTCGAGTTGATTCACTCGGATGTCTCTGTAACGCCCCAGTCCCAAAATACATAGGACTAGGAACGTAGACATGCCAGCTGTATACATACGAAGTATGCTCCAATATATGGAATACTCGTATGTATACATAAGCTGTAAATGCAGTAAAACCAAGGCTAACTAATCTCATCCACAAAATAAAGAATAAAAGATATCATATAATCAACTATAAAATTGTCATTTGATACATGTAGTTGGGCAGAGACAAATCCACTACCAACTATGAAATGAAATACAAGATATACAAAAGAATGATTTTGGCGAGCGAAGGGAAGACGATAAAAGTGCAATCATCCTCGAAAAAAATAGAGATGAACATGGCCACGGCTAGAACACCTGCGAAAGACAAGAGCACACACCTGGTGAGATAACCGGATCCTCAGAGGGACGTAACAAGACACATAATATCATGCCATATAAACTGAATAAATATTGCTCAAATAAATAAGTCAATTGAATTATAACATGGTCCAATAAACACCTATTGAACTAGCTTACCATCCCCCCAACCAAACAAGGACAGGAGATGGTAAACTAATTCACGGTGACGTATTTTTCCATGCTATGAATCCAATATGGTATCCGGACCCCAACAAGGTTCAATACCTTCTCATCGAAGTAGTAAGTCACACGTACAACCAAACAAGGACAAAATGTGACGAACTAATCCGCGACAAGTTATTGTTCCAAGCCACGGTCAGATACAAGTACCCAAACCAAAAGTACTCGTACCTAACGGATAAGGTAGCCTAACCGTTCTAAGTGAAATGTAGTTAAGAACAATCCTTCCTACGAATGGGCCCTGGCTAAAATAGGATCGGCATAGTCCCCCCTTGGGACACCAGAGGCCCAATCAATAAGAGCATAACGTTCCGCAGAACGTCAGTGGCCGTCAGTAATCATGGGTAATCTAACCTGCGTCTCCGGCGGAGCTCACGGGTTACAAAAGGGAAAGTGCATCGAATCCCATACGCTAAAGAATTGTCCTCGCCGCCCAATGCCTACTATGTTGTATCCACAACATAAAACCTCTATTAACCGCTAAGTCAAACTAAGCATGCAATCTCTATTATCGATTATTCCTATCGTACGGCTTATACGTACCGGTGGCCAGCCAGTCACGCATGTCCGTGTTCTGCATGCGACACACAACTTCATGGTACAACGTGTCAAGGCCAATGAATGCGACACACACTGTGGTCCCTTAAATCTAGGTTTAATGTGTATGAAAACTAATATATAACAGGAAATATAAATGAACAGTAAGTTCTAACAGGTTATGCCATGTATCACAATTTATTTTGCATAAAGAAAATAATAAATAATGCATGAAATATGAGCTAAAAATAAATAAACAACAAATGGCAAGGTGTCTTGCCTGGTAGGATGCCTGGTGTACTGCATTGATCAATGTAGCACGAACTGCGACTTTGGTTAACAACTACACAAGGTGTCCTCTGATGGTGGCATGGACAGTTCCATTGGGTCAAGAAGGGTCAATTTAGTTAGGAATGACATAAAGAAGTCTATATTCGTAAGAGGGTAGGATTATTATGGTTAAGAATCGGGAATGATGGAATTTGGGGAATAATACATATACCATTTTTTTTAAAAACATACTTACAACCCTTGAAAACTATAATTTAATATTCCAAAATATTTATTAGTAGTAAAAATTGTTTTAGGTTAAAAACTATAATTTAGTTAGGAAAATATTTATATAATACTTGAAAATATATATGATAATTTGGCACTACATTTTATTACTCAAAATTTATCTTCAGATAAATAGTTGAAAATCGAAAATCGCTTTTAGACTAAAAACTCTATGTTGTCAAAATATGATTTCTAGGTAAAAAGAACTATATTTTATTAGTAAAATCTCTTTAGAGAACTAACTGAAAATCTAGAAAATTTTATTTAAAACTAGATTTTTCAAATTTGTAGGGCCAAGCCCCAATATGATATTCGAATATACCAAATTTCAAAAATAATAATATAATATCAATATTACCAATATTGATACTATTAATAAATATTAATAATATAATATCCATAAATTTTCTAATATTGTAATAAAACACAGAAAGCAACAAAATTTAATATGTAGTACTGTCATAAAAATATTGTAATATTAACTACTATGGTAATTAGTTTCCTAATACTGTACTACTAAAACTTAACACAAAACAAATAAAGTTAATAATAATAATAATAATAATAATAATAATAAGAATAATACAGAAGCTAGCTGTGATAATAATAATAATAATAATAATAATAATAATAATAATAATAATAATAATTGTAATAAAATAATACTTATAACAATTAATCAGCCATAAAAAACAAGACATTAATAATAGAACTCAACACTGCTGCTTCTCCTTCGAGGAGATTAAAAAGAAAGAAAGAAAGAGGGGAGTCAGAAGAGAGTGAGATGGAAGAGAGAAAAGAGTACGGAGAGGGTTTGGAGAACATCAGAAAGAGGAGAAGGGAGTGGCGGAGAGGAGGCTCGGGAAGTCGTCGGTCGGGCGGTCGGGGCTAAGCTCGCCGGCCACTCACGAGGGTGGCGGCTGGCACTGAAGAAGAAGGGACGCGCGCACTCGGGGGCGAGAGGAAGGGACGAAGCTGCGTGCGACGGCTGCGTCCAGGTGCGGGTGCAGCGGCGGAGGCGGAGTGGCGTTGGGATCGTCGTGCGGGAAGAGCCGGTGATGGGGTGACGCCGGATGCTGGGCGGCGCTTGTCGCCGGACACGGGTGCAAGGCCACGCGGTGCCGGCGGGGACTCGGGGCACAGAGGAGGATGAGTGGAGCATCTCAGATCTGGGGTTCGGGCGGAGTTGACGGCACGATACAGTAGTTTGCCGACGATGGCGTGGTCGGGGCGGACGACACAGGTGAGGGTTTCCTATTCTTTTCCTTTTTGTGTCGTTGATGGGATTTGGTAGTGGCGACTGTGGTGGCGATAGCCAAATTTTGGACGACAGGGCGACCGGTCTGATGGTGGTGATGGGTTGTGCGGTTGGGCCGGTAGTTTGGACAGTAGATTTGGGACGGCCAGGCGAGTGGTGGCTGTGGGGTCGGCTGCGATGGCGACGACTGGAGTCGATGACGGCAGAGGAGGAGGAGTGGGGTTGGATGTGCTGCGGTGGAGGTTTTGGTAGCGGTGGTGGCTTTGGGGATTTCCGATGACAATGGGGGCGCTGGTCGTGGTGGCGACCATGATGTTGGCGGGTGATGGAGATGGCGATGGTACGGAAAGACGACGTCGGGTCGAACAGCGTGGCTGCGAGAATGGTCGAGCTAAGTTTAGGGTTTGGGTTAGGGATTGTATCGAAGTGTCGGACACAAGAACGATGATGAGGTCCGAGATTGTCGGACACCAAGAAGAGGATGAATGTATATGTAAAAGAAATAACCTATTGGAAAGACACCCGGGGTCGGACCCGAGGCCGTCACGGCTGACACAAGGATGGATGGAACACCGACACGAGGCACGCATATTCGTGGAGAAAATCATGGATGAAAAACTTATGGAGGCTCCCCTATTTATAGGGTTGAGGTAATCCTTAGAAGATAAGGATTTGAATTATTTAAACCCAGAAATAGTTAATTACTTTTAATTCAAATAACTTTTAAAACAATCCAAATCAAATCCAAATTCAATCTAATTTAAATATTGATAAATCTACCTTTACATTAGATACTAAATCCATAAATGCAAATTTGTAACTCATTATAATTAATTTAAACAAATATCAACCAATTTAAAATATATTTTTATGAACATGAAAATTATAATAATAATTAATTTCAAAAATTACATTATTATTTAAAAATAAACTAATAAAATATTTATGATATATATATATATATATATTTTATATATATATATGTATGTAAGCACAAAAAAATATTATTTATTATTAATAACTGTTATAAACGAAAGGCTTTTTATAAATAAAATAAATGAAATAATGAACTTGAAAATTTTGGTAGATAGCTAAAATAATTATTATATATATTATTTTGAAACTATAAAAATAGAAAAATATTTTTCTAAAATATGTACGCTCGTACATATTCGCCCTCGTCGAGCAATTACGAAAAATGAATTTAGCGTACGACGTACAATACAACTACGCGACGTACAATACAAAATAAGAAAAAAAATCAGTACCAAATTTATATATAAAAAATAGTAGAAATTTAGGAGTTTTACATCCTACCCAACTTAAAAGAATTTCGTTCTCGAAATTAAGAATTAGTAGGGGGTGAGAAGACACAAGAGGGTATTGGTGAGGGACAGTCATTCACCATGTTCAACAAAACATGCATTAGGAAAATTGTGTTTTCAATAATAGCGAGAATAATCATGGGTTAGCGCAAGAAGGAAAATGAGTAAGGGTTAAGGTTAAAACAAGATAACATACAATAAATAATATTATGGTAACAAGAGGAAATAAATTAGAGACCTTAAAGTCATAGTTTCTTGAGAGTAGGTTGAGGGCACGATTAAGGGAACGAATTAGATTAATTCCTAATTTAAGCGATTAGAAGGTCATGAGAAGGCCGAGAAAAGGACGAGTGGTTTAGGATGAAGATATAGCAACATCGAGTGAGAATGGTCATAGTCGATAGGAAGGCTAGAGAAAGTTCTAGTATAACGCCTTCGTCCTTCTAAAATAGGTGAAGGCGAAAGCAATATAGAGTTCGAAGGAGTCGTTATCGAATACGAATACGTGATTCAAAGACGATCGAATAATTTCAAAGGAATTGTCAAAGCAGTCGTGGATGGGATTCTAGAGGGCAAGTTTAGCTATGTCCCCATCCACGTAGAACGATAGATAAAAGCGAACCAAAGTGTACTAGATTGATCAGACCATCATGCACCGGTTCTGAGTAGACAATACGTTAGTGGATGCATCCAATAACATATGTCATGAACAAGCTTGATAAGAAATTGAGCTTGCAAAAACTAGGCTACATTAGCATCATTAGTCTAGATAGTAAAAATATAGGCACGTGAGATTAAGATTGAAATAAAGCAGAATTAGTTTAAACTCCTTACTATTCTAAGTCATATCATGTGTTGGTCTCTATACAGTCGTCCTATAGTCTTATTGTCCAAGTCCTTGGTTGGCTAAATGGGTTAGGATCCTCTAAATTCTAGAACCTAAGTAAACTTGCTAATATAGGTCATAAGGACAAAGGGATTGCTAGGTCATAAGGCATTCTACCCAACTTAAAAGAATTAAAATGATGGTGTTTTGGGACAAAAGAAACATGTCTAACTAGTAGGGATCACCTGTCTAACCTCTAGTAAGCACGAAGGGAAGATAGGAATTATGATAGAAGGAATCAAGCAAGATGCAATCGATGAGTCGAACGGTAGTTTGAATTTGGAATCGAGGAAAGAGGTCAAGTATGTGGATGAGATCCTAGACTTCTAATCCTATTCGCAGGCTTGCTTGGTAAGGGAAAGTAACCAAACAATTTATCTTGACCTGCATGGGCCACCACAAAAACATGTAACGTCCCAGTCCCAAAATACGTAGGACTATGAACGTAGACATGCCAGCTGCATACATACGAAGTATGCTCCAATATATGGAATCCTTGTATGTATATATAAGCTGTAAATACAGTAAAACCAAGGCTAACTAATCTCATCCACAAAATAAAGAATAAAAGATATCATATAATCAACTATAAAATTGTCATTTGATATATGTAGTTGGACGGAGACAAATCCACTACCAACTATGAAATGAAATACAAGATATACAAAAGAATAATTTTGGCGAGCAAAGCGAAGACGATCAAAGTGCAATCATCCTCGAAAAAATAGAGATGATCATGGCCACGGCTAGAACACCTGCAAAAGACAAGAGCATACACCTGGCGAGATAACCAGGTCCTTAGAGGAACGTAACAAGACACATAATATCATGCCATATAAACTGAATAAATATTGCTCAAATAAATAAGTCAATTGAATTAAAACATGGTCTAATACACACCTATTGAACTAGCTTACCATCCCCCTAACCAAACAAGGACATAAGATGCTAAACTAAATCACGGTGACGTATCTTTCCATACTATGAATCCAATTTGGTATCCCAATCCCAACAAGGTTCAATACCTTCTCATCGAAGTAGTAAGTCACACCTACAACCAAGCAAGGACAAGATATGACGAACTAATCTGCGACAAGTTATTGTTCCAAGCCACGGTCAGATACAAGTACCCAAACAAAAAGTACTCGTACCTAACGGATAAGGTAGCCTAACCGTTCTAAGTGAAATGTATTTAAGAACAATCCTTCCTACGAATGGGCCCTGGCTAAAATAGGATCGGCATAGTCCCCCCTTGGGGCACCAGAGGCCCAATCAATAAGAGCATAACGTTCCGCAGAACGTCAGTGGCCGTCAGTAATCATGGGTAATCTGACCTGCGTCTCTGGCGGAGCTCACGGGTTACAAAAGGGAAAGTGCATCGAAGCCCATATGCTAAGGAATTGTCCTCCCCGTCCAATGCCTACTATGTTGTATCCACAACATAAAACCACTATTAACCGCTAAGTCAAATAAGCATGCAATCTCTATTAATGGTTATTCCTATCGTACGGCTTATACGTACCGGTGGCCAGCCAGTCACGTATGTCCGTATTCTACATACGACACATAACTTTGTTGTACAACGTGTAGGCCAATGAATGCGACATACGGTGGTCTCTTAAATCTAGGTTTAATGTGTACGAAAATTAATACATAGCAGGAAATATAAATGAACAGGAAGTTCTAACAGGTTATGCCATGTATCACAGTTTTTTTTTGCATAAAGAAAATAATGAATAATACATGAAATATGAGCTAAAATAAATAAACAACGAATGGCAAGGTATCTTGCCTGGTAGGACGCCTGATGTACTGCAATGATCAATGTGGCACGAACTATGACTTCGGGTAACAACTACACAAGGTGTCCTCTAATGGTGGCACGGAAAGTTCCATTGGGTCCAGAAGGGTCCATTTAGTTAGGAATGACATAAAGAAGTCTATATTCGTAAGAGGGTAGGATTATGATGGTTAAGAATCGGTAATGATGGAATTTGGGAAATAGTACATATACCATTTTTTTTTAAAAACATACTTACAACCCTGAAAACTATAATTTAATATCCCGAAATATTTATAAGTAGTAAAAAAAAAATTAGGTTAAAAACTATAATTTTGTTAGAAAAATATTTTATATAATACTTGAAAATATATATGATAATTTGGCACTACATTTTATTACTCAAAATTTATCTTTAGATAAATAGTTGAAAATCGAAAATCGCTTTTAGACTAAAAACTCCATGTTGTCAAAATAAGATTTCTAGGTAAAAAGAACTATATTTTATTAGTAAAATCTCTTTAGAGAACTAACTGAAAATCTAGAAAATTTTATTTAAAACTAGATTTTTCAAATTTGTAGGGCCAAGGCCCAATATGATATTCGAATATACCATATTTCAAAAATAATAATATAATATCAATGTTACCAATATTGATACTATTAATAAATATTAATAATATAATATCCATAAATTTTCTAATATTGTAATAAAACACACAAAAAGCAACAAAATTTAATATGTAGTACTGTCATAAAAATATTGTAATATTAACTACTATGGTAATTAACTTCCTAATACTGTACTATTAAAACTTAACACAAAATAAATAAAGTTAATAATAATAATAATAATAAGAATAAGAATAATACAGAAGCTAGATGTGATAATAATAATAATAATAATAATAATAATAATAATAATAATAATAATAATAATAATAGTAATAAAATAATACTTATAACAATTAATCAGCCATAAAAAAATAAGACATTAATAATAGAACTCAGTACTGCTGCTTCTCCTTCGAGGAGATTAAAAAGAAAGAAAGAAAGAGGGGAGTCAGAAGAGAGTGAGATGGGAGAGAGAAAAGAGAGCGGAGAGGGTTTGGGGAATAGCGGGAAGAGGAGGAGGGAGTGGCAGAGAGGAGGCTCGGGAAGTCGTCGGTCGGGCGGTCGGGGCTGAGCTCGCCGGCCACTCACGAGGGCGACGCTGGCACTGAAGAAGAAGGGACGCGCGCGCTCGGGGGCGAGAGGAAGGGGCGGAGCTGCGCGTGGCGGAGGCGAAACGGTGCTGGGATCGTCGTGCGGGGAGAGCCGATAATGGGGCGGCACCGGATGCTGGGCGGCGCTTGTCGCCGGACACGGGTGCAAGGTCACGCGATGCCGGCGGGGACTCGGGGTACGGAGGAGGATGAGTGGAGCATCTCAGATCTGGGGTTCGGGCGGAGTTGACGGCACGATGCAGTAGTTTACCGGCGATGGCGTGGTCGGGACGGACGACACATGTGAGGGTTTCCTATTCTTTTCCTTTTTGTGTTGTTGATGGGATTTGGTAGTGGCGACTGTGGTGGCGATGGCCAAATTTTGGGCGACAGGACGGCCGGTCTGATGGTGGTGATGGGTTGTGCGGTTGGGCCGGTGGTTTGGACAGTAGGTTGGGGACGGCTAGGCGAGTGGTGGCTGTGGGGTCGGCTGCGATGGCGGCGACTGGAGTCGATGACGGCAGAGGAGGAGGAGTGGGGTTGGATGTGCTGCGGTGGAGGTTTTGGTAGCGGTGGTGGCTTTGGGGATTTCCGGTGACAATGGGGGCGCTAGTCGTGGTGGCGACCCTGATGTTGGCGGGTGATGGTGATGGCGATGGTACGGAAAGACGATGTCGGGTCGAACAGCGTGGCTACGGGGATGGTCGAGCTAGGTTTAGGATTTGGGTTAGGGATTGTGTCAAAGTGTCGGACACGAGGACGATGATGAGGTCCGGGATTGTCGGACACCAAGAAGAGGATGAATGTATATGTAAAAGAAATAACCTATTGGAAAGACACCCGGGGTCGGACCCGAGGCCGTCACGGCTGACACAAGGATGGATGGAACACCGACACGAGGCACGCATAATTGTGGAGAAAATAATGAATGAAAAACTTATGGAGGCTCCCCTATTTATAGGGTTGAGGTAATCCTTAGAAGATAAGGATTTGAATTATTTAAACCCAAAAATTGATAATTACTTTTAATTCAAATAACTTTTAAAACAATCCAAATCAAATCCAAATTCAATCTAATTTAAATATAGATAAATCTACCTTTACATTAGATACTAAATCCATAAATTCAAATTTGTAACTCATCATAATTAATTTAAACAAATATCAACCAATTTAAAATATATTTTTTATGAATACGAAAATTATAATAATAATTAATTTCAAAAATTATATTATTATTTAAAAATAAACTAATAAAATATTTATGATATATATATATATATATATATATATATATGTATGCACGAAAAATATTATTTATTATTAATAACTGTTATAAACGAAAGGCTTTTTATAAATAAAATAAATGAAATAATGAACTTGGAAATTCTGGTACGATAGCTAAAATAATTATTATATATATTATTTTGAAACTATAAAAATAGAAAAATGTTTTTCTAAAATATGTACGCTCGCACATATTCGCCCTCGTCGAGCAATTACGAAAAATAAATTTAGCGTGCGACGTACAATTCAACTACGCGACGTACAATACAAAATAAGAAGAAAAAATAAGTACCAAATTTATATATAAAAAAATAGTAAAAATTTAGGGGTTTTACAGTCTGCGGTCCTATGAAGGTAAAATCTATTGGTGGTGCATCTTACTTTGTAACTTTTATTGATGACTGTTCCAGGAAGGTTTGGGTCTATGTCTTAAAGACCAAGGATCTGGTGCTGCCTACTTTCAAAGAGTTTCAGGCCTCTGTTGAAAGAGAGACGTACAAGAAGTTATTGTGTGTTCGGTCCGACAACGGCGGCGAATATATTGGTCCCTTTGATGCTTATTGCAGAGAGCAAGGGATACGACACCAGAAGACTCCATCCAAGACACCTCAGCTTAATGGTGTAGCGGAGCGCATGAACAGGATGCTGATGGAGAGGGCGCGGTGTTTGCTGTCAGAAGCAAACTTACCGGACAGTTATTGGGGTGAGGCTCTTCTCACAGCTGCTTATGTTATTAATTTATCTCCTAGTGTTCCTTTGCAGGGTGATGTGCCTGATAAAGTATGGTACGACAAAGAGCCGTCATACAATCACCTGCGAGTGTTTGGCTGTAAGGCCTTCGTTCATGTACCGAAGGACGAGAGGACCAAACTTGAGCCGAAGACGAGGCGATGCGTCTTTGTCGGCTACGGTCGGGATAAATTTGGCTATAGACTACGACCCGGTGGGAAGAAAGCTCTACAGAAGCAGGGACATAGTTTTCATCGAGGATCAGACCATGACCAACACTCAAAATTTCGAGACGCCTTCTGATGCTGAGGAATTGCCTGAGTTAGAGTCATTTTGCTTCGAGCAGTTTCCAGAGGACATTACAGAGGATCCAATTATGGGGAAGCCAGTACATGGAGTTGCTCCCAACCTTGATCATCAGCCTGCTGATGGTGGTCAGGGTGTCCCTCAGGAGGATAACCATGCCGGGGAGGCAGTTCCTGAAGAGAAGGAGGCTGTTGGTATACAGCCAGCACCAGTGGCTCCACTGAGAAGGAGCGACAGAGAGCATCGACCATCTACGAGATACTCACTGGGTGAGTATGTGCTACTGACTGACGGGGGAGAGCCCAAAAGCTTTGCAGAGGCTATGGAAGACAAACACGGGCAGGAGTGGATGGAGGCTATGCAGGAGGAGATGAGTTCCTTACACGCCAATTCCACTTATGAGCTAGTACGATTGCCAAAGGGCAAGAAGGCTTTGAAGAATCGATGAGTGTTTAAAGTGAAGCAGATGGATGATTCTACTCGTCCTCGATACAAAGCGAGGCTGGTAGTTAAAGGCTACGGTCAGCGGAAAGACGTAGATTATGATGAGATCTTTTCGCCTGTCGTCAAGCATTCGTCTATTCGGGTGGTGCTAACATTAGTAGCCAGTCTCGACTTGGAGGTCGAACAGATGGATGTAAAGATGACATTCCTCTACGGTGATCTTGAGGAGGAGTTATACATGGAGCAACCAGAGGGATTCTATGAGAAGGGCAAGTCACATTTGGTCTGCCGGTTGAGGAAGAGCTTGTATGGTCTGAAGCAGGCTCCAAGGCAGTGGTACAGGAAGTTCAAGTCATTTATGGGGGAGCATGGTTATGCACGGACGACGTCGGATAACTGTATATTTGTGAGGTATTTTGTCGATGATGATTTCATTATTTTATTGCTCTATGTAGATGCTATGATTTTAGTGGGTCGGAATGCCAATAGGATAGCGGAGTTAAAGCGCCAACTGGGCGCGGGCTTCTCTATGAAGGACTTGTGCACAGCGAAGACTATTATTGGGATGGAGATCAACCGAGAACAGAGTCCAAGCTGCTATATTTGTCCCAAAAGAAGTACATTCATAGGGTACTTCAGCGTTTCAGGATGGACGGGTCGAAGAAAGTGAGTTGCCCCCTTGCGGCTCACTTTAAGTTCACTGAGGAGCAGTGTCCATCTACCGAAGACGAAAAAGAAGATATGGGGCGGGTTCCATATGCTTCAGCTATGGGGAGCCTTATGTATGCTATGGTGTGTACGAGGCCAGACATCGCTCATACAGTTGGCACAGTTAGCAGGTATCTTTCAAATCTTGGAAGGGTACATTGGAGTGCGGTCAAGTGGATTATACGACATCTTCAGGGCACTGCCGATTGGAGACTTTCTTTTGGTGGTGACGAGCCGAAGCTGGTTGGGTATACCGACGCTGATATGGCTGGAGATGTAGATACGAGATGATCGACTTCGGGCTATATGATGATGTTTGCCGGAGGAACGATATCGTGGCAGTCGCGGTTGCAGAAATATGTTGCCTTGTCGACGACGGAGGCGGAATACATTGTAGCGATGGAGGCTTGCAAGGAGCTATTGTGGATAAAGAAGCTGTTACAGGAAATGGGGCTGAAACAAGAGCAGTATCCTTTGCTTTGCGACAGTCAGAGTGATATTCACCTTGTGAAGAACCAGACATTTCATAGTCGGTCCAAGCACATTGAGACTCGGTATCATTGGATACGGAATGTGGTTGAGAAGAAGGACGCGGTGCTTGAGAAGGTTCATACTGATGACAATGGAGCGAACATGGTCACGAAGGTTCTTCCGAGGGGGAAGTTTGAGTACTGCAGGCAGATCGTCGGGATGACGACCTCCTCCACCTAGTTGTGAAGGGAGAGATTTGTTGGAGTGGGTGGGGTTCCCAACCTATGTGAAGAAGATCCCGGAGTGCGACGAGCTCCGTGTGTGTGTCAGAGAAGCTCGGGGAGGTGACGAGGCGAGTCGTAGATGACGGAGACACTCGAGAGCTGCCATAAGAGCTGCTGGAGAGAGGGGGGCAGAGTTCGGCCCGAACTCTGCCCCAGGGGAGAGTTCTGGCTGAACTCTGCCTCCCTGTTCCAGAACTATTCTGTTGCCAGGACACAGAGTTCTGGCCGAACTCTGCCACAGGACAGAGTTTTGGCTGAACTCTGTGTCGTCGGGGCTGAAGCATTTTTCAGGATGTTTAATCACCGTTGGATCGTATCCTACGGTCCAAGTTTTGCTGCAGATTAGAGAGTTTATACATGGTTATTCCTAACCCTAATTAAAACACAACATTGAAGAACAAAAGAGAGAAAGAGGTAAGAGTGCCATTGCAACTTTGGAAGAGAAGAAGGAGGATTGAAGGCCGTTTTCAAAGGAGGATCGTGTTCGGGTAATATCTACTCGTCGTCTTTGTTCTTCGTAGCCTTGTAATCATTATTCTTGCTTCTAAGTGTTGTGGGGTTCCGATTTGGATCGGAAGAAGTTTATAGAGGGTGTACTCCTTTATTTCATTAGTGAAGGCTTCTCAAGGTTGGACTCCGATCGTCCCGTGATTTTTCTCGTAAGGGTTTTCTACGTCAAAAATTCTCTGTATCTACGTGGTTTATTTTGGTGTTTTGGTTCGTGCATTGTATTGATCGATTCTCTCGCAGGTACTCTCCAGTTTGGGGTAAGGTTTCCGCATTTCTTTTCCAACATTAGAAACCAGTAATATCTTTTGTTATAGGGAATCAGTACTGGAAGCTGCCTTATATATTGTTCGGTAGCATAATTAGATAAATAGAGACATCACTAGTGTTCCTTATAACTGGAAAATTGTCATAACTGGAAATTTATGCAAAAATTTACTGCTCAGTCTAAGGGAAGAATTTGTGTGATATGGTATGAGAAAGTATGGGGAAGGATGGCCCTTCAAGTGAATAGTCTACATATTACTATTGTTCTCACAAATAAAGGTAGGATGCAGATTATAAATGTCATTGCTGCATATGTTAGCCCAATTATTATATATTATTTTTGAATATGGTTAATCAATTAAGTTTAACTAGTGATGTCACTAATATTCATGTAATCACTATCATGTTGCTACTTAAACTTAGCATTGTCCTATAAACTTAACATTGTCCTACATGTTCTATATCATATTGTTATGCTTGTATCATACTGCATCATATTGTTTTATTCGTCTAACATGTACTTGCAGACAAGCAGTAAGCATGATCAAACCAGGACTTATGCAACGAAGAATTAGTGATGGGCCAAAGACGGCATAATACAAGAAGATTTCTCTGAACCGCCTAACGACCTATCCCCGAAAGGTATTCAGATTTTCAGATCTGTTTATCTTTGGACGATTGCCGTCAAGGAAAAATGCATCTTCAATGTCAGGAAAAAGACGTCATCAAAAGGGCTATTGGTTTTCATATTTATTATGTATTTTTCCTTTTATTGAGTATAGAAAAATGTGAGATTGATCGGATCAGTACTGGCTTAGGTTTTTATCAGTCCATAAACAAAAATAAGCCTACCTACGTATCCCAAAAATCCACAATTCCAAAAAGCCCAAAGCCTATGCAAATTTGGTTCATTTCTTACTGTTCTAACCCAGCAGAACTCTGACAGAACTCTGACCGAGTTCGGTCCGAGTTCGGCCCGAGTTCGGTATGGGTAAATTCGAAATATAGTTCCCACAAAATCTGTCTACAACGTTCGTATACGAAATCTTAGCATCCGAACTCTGCCCAAATTCGGTCCCCTAAAAACACTATAAATAGAGTTGAGATTACCATTCATTTAAATCATCCAATTTCATCTCTCAACTGGGTCAATGGAGCTGAGATCCGAGCAAAGTTTGAAATAAATCGCCGGTAATAGCCGGCCAAGCCAAAAAAACTGCGAACTTTTGCAACTGTGCTGGGGACTGGCCACGTCTCAATGGCCACGATATTCTGGGGATCCACTTCTAGTCCTCCTCTGGTGATGATATGACCCAAGTACGAAATAGGATCAAGCCAGAACTTGCATTTACTAAACTTGGAATACAACTGGTGCTCCCTGAGAGTCTGAAGAACCACTTGGAGATGCTGCTCATGCTCCGCCTCACTCTTGCTGTAGACCAGGATGTCGTCTATGAATACAATCACAAACTGATCCAAGTAGAACATAAAAATTCGATTCATGAGGTCCATGAATACAGCCGGCGCATTGGTTGCTCCAAATGGCATAACAAGGAACTCCCAATGCCCGTACCTTGATCTGAAAGCTGTCTTCGGGATGTCCTGCTCTCTGACTCTGATCTGATGGTATCCTGGCCGCAAATCAATCTTCGAGAACACTGCTGCCCCCTTGAGTTGATCAAACAAGTCATCTATCCTCGGGAGAGGGTATCTGTTCTTGATTGTCACCGAGTTCAAGGTACGATAATCAACACATAATCTGGATGTACCAACCTTCTTTTTCACAAGAAGCATCGGGGCTCCCCAAGGCGATCCACTAGCACGAATGAATCCCTTGGTTCTGAGTTCTTCAATCATCTTGTACAATATCTCTAACTCTGACGGCGCCATCCTGTAGACTCTCTCTGATACTGGTGCTGTCCCTGGGATCAAGTCAATAGTGAACTCGATCTCTCGCTCTGGCGGCATTCCTGGAAGCTCTTTTGGGAAAATATCTGGAAACTCTTCGACTATCCGGGGTAACTACACTGCTGCCACTGCCATTCGCAATACTGGAGGAGAAGGTTCAACTTTGCCTCGGAAAGAGGAAGACTCTGGCTCGCCTGGAATGCTAAAAACAACCCTGCCAATATGGCAGTCTATCCTAGCATATTGGTCTCTCAACCAATCCATCCCTAAGACCACATCATAATCGGCCATCGGGAATTCTATCAACCTAGCGGAAAACTCTCTACCGCTAACTACGATCCGACACGAGGAAAATACTCTATCTACTCCCACAAGTCCGTTACTAGTAAGTATATTGAGCCTTACTGATAATGACTCGGGCACCAGTCCTATCCGTGTCGCGAATCGTGCAGACAAGAATGAATGCGATGCACCAGAGTCAAATAATACTGAAGCTGGAAAAGTGTTGACAAGAATAGTACCTGCCACCACGTCACCTGGTGCCAAACCTTCCTCTCCCATGGTCAAAGCCAGCACTTGACCATATCCTCTGGGTGCGGGTCCCCTCTGCTGAAAACCTCTCTGTCTGTTCTGGATCAGAGCTTGGGCTTGGGCATACTGCTGCGGCCTCTGCTGCTGGAATGCCTGGGCCTGCGTCGGCAATAGCCTCGGGATTGGGTACTGCTGCTGCTGCTGGACTGGTGCTGATCCTCTCACCGAAGGACTAGAGAAGGCTGAAGAAGATGAACTCCCCCTGTTCGGACAGTTCCCAACCCTGTGGTCCGGGGCACCACAAACCAAGCACCACCCCTGTGCTCTGCGACACTCTGATACCACATGCCCTGGATTTTTGCAGTGTGAACATCCCACTGCGGAAGAGTGCTTCTGCTTCTGCTGCTGAGGGTGCATCAGGGTTGAATGTTGAACCGACATCACTGAGGCCGCCCGCCTCGGAGCTCCAATGGTCAAAGCCCTAGCTGTCGGAGATGGTGCTGAAGACTGATTCATCTGGCTATGGGATCGCTTCTGATCTCTTGTCCTATCCACGACCCTCTGGGAGGTATACTCATGCCTCCTCGCTGCTCTCAACACAGCATCAAAAGTCTGATGCTTAAATTGCTCCACTGCCAATAAAATCTCTATATGGAGCCCTTACTGGAATCGCTGGGCTCTATCGAACTCGGTCGCTACCAAGGTGGGAGCAAACCGACTAAGTCTCGAAAACTCGACCGCATATCCGTCGACCGTCCTGTCCATCTGTTTCAGATTGGTGAACCTCATCTGTAGATTGTACCGAGCTACATCATCGAAATACTTGGCCTGGAATCTCTCTCTGAATACTGCCCAAGCAATGGGTGCTTATGCGGCAATGGAGTACACGGGCTTATGCGGCAGTGGAAAGGAAGGGGCTTATACGGCAGGGACAAATGGGTTCATACGGCAGAAAGGGTGCGCGCTCATACGGCTTGGGGAATTACTTGCAGATGCGGCAGGGGAAAGGAAGGGCTCATGCGGCTCAGGGAAACAGAGTCTTATGCGGCTGGAGGTCCTATGGCTTATGCGGCTGAAGAATTAAGGGGGATTTATGCGGCTCAGGGAATAAAGCCTCATACGGCAGTGGGGCTTGCGGGTCTATACGGCAAGAGTATGCAAGCTTATGCGGCAAGGAGCATGCAGGCTCATGCGGCTCGAGAGTTGCCAAGGGCTTATGCTGCTGAAGGACAACCAGCATATGCGGCTGGGGGAGAGTTGACTTCATGCGGCCAGGAGACGTAATGCCATGCGGCTAAGGGAGTCGCAGTTTATACGGCCAAGAAATGATGAGCTTATGCGACAATGGAACCAACAAGGCCATGCGGCGGCAAGGGAAAGCCTATGCGGCAATGGAGACTTGCCGCATGAAAGTCATGCGGCTAAGGCTGCCATGCGGCTAAAAGACTGTTCTTCTTCTCCACTGGTCCGAGAAGAAGAGCCATGATATCCAAGACTTCAAAGCTTCCTAAATCCTTCATCCGAGGTCAGAATCCAGACTTCCATAGGTCAAAATAGGGCAGAATGAAATTCTCTACAACATGGAACCATCAAAACTAGATAATAACAAGGTTAAATAGACCAAAACCTAAAAAATCCAAAAATACAATAAACTTAGATCTACACAAATTGAACCATGGAAATTAGAAATGTTAAGTATTAAAGTGTGTTAGATTCTCGTGAGGAAGAGAATAGAACAATAAAAACTGAGTTCCTCCATGAAGCAAGCTGCACTTGCCTAAGCTCCCTCTCTGGTAGGTGAAGAGAGTAATGGTGGAGAAGAAAAAGTAAATGAAGAAGAAGTAAATGAAGAGAGAGAAGGAGTGGGCGGCTATAAAGGAAGAGTGGGGGTAGGTGGGGGTTGGTTCTCATGAAAACTAAGCCAAACCGAACCAAGCCAACCAAGCCGAACCAAGAAATAAGATACCACAATAAACCATACCATGAAACATGTAAAAATATGTACACGTATACCAAAATACGTAATACGAACCATGGTCGTTACACAATGTCAAGCTATCTTGGACTTGGCTGAGGATAGACGACGATCATCGAATGGGTAGCTAGCCCGTAGAAGCCCCGAATCTCCTATGCAGTACATCCAGCATCCTGCTTTAGCCAACTCGCTTCTCCCAGGAATGACATGATCCTGAGGCCCCATCGATCATGCCGAGGAAGACTACCCCTTGTGCACAAGTTGTCCATGACCAGCACCTACGACGACTTCTAGACTCGACGTAAATGGAAGGCTTACAGATGATACAACTTGCTTTGTCTTCCTTAAACTTCTTTATCCATGTCCATAATTTCTGTAACTCCTCTTTCCGAATATTTTTTATCTTATTTTTATTTTATTTTATTTATTGTGTTTAAAGATAATTCCGTCGTGAAGTGGTAAATGATTTTATGATTTATTCTTTTCTCAAAAAACTAGTTTAAATTTGAGGTATTATTTTTAAATATAAAAAAAAATTTATTAAATTATATTATTGGAATCACGAGAATATGTTTTAACATTATTTCAGAATTTTATCGATAGTCGATTCCTAAAATAGTTTGAAGTCGTAATTATTTTAATAATAAAAAGGTCTAGTCCATTTGCTTTTAAATAAAGATTTAGAGTTATAAAAATATACTCTGCAATATTTGATGGCGCTGAGTATTATTTTAAATTAATATGTTAATCAGTCAATTGGTCATATTTTAATTTAATTATCTTGAATAAGACATCGGATATGCTTTTAAGTGATTATTAGTTTAAATACTTATGATGACTATTTATTTGAATTTAATATTTGATTCATACTAATATGTTTTCAGTTGATTTTATAGAAAATAATATTTTGAAATATTATGATAATTACTGGATAAGGTTTAATTTATAGGATTTAAATTATTTGATTATCGATTTGAATGAGTATCCTTATGGCGATTTGACTAGATTGCTTTAAATAGTTTTGATTTAAAATAAAGGAAATGATTATCCAATAGGACTTATAGTCCTTATCTTCCTAGGAGATTCATCTCCTATATAAAGAGAGCTCCCTACCTTTTCTCACAACCCAGAAAACTCTCGAAACCATTGTATCTCCCAAAGACTCCGTTCCCTGAGCGATAGAGCACCCATCTCCGTTGGGTCGCTCGACCTTTGCCATGCATGATCCTGCCAAACCGTTGCACCACGTCGAGCGCCCACGCCACCGTGGACATACGCTCACACGTTGGCGTACGAACCCAGCCGACGCGCCCCTACCATTGACACCAAGCTGTCGACCAACAGCAAATCACACCACAGACATCATCACCAACAGCCAATACACCAATCATGTGCCGTGTGTCCATGTCACATTCACCACCACCATCACCCTATTCTGTGTCCCTGTGTTCGTGTATCCTCCATAAAAATTTTCATATCAATCGTGTCCGGACTCGTGTGTCCGTGTCCGTTGCATCCAACAATACATCCACACAACCATTGGGTCTCGACACCCTGCCTCCTCTTCTCGGTCACTCGACTCCGGTGAAGACCCCATCATAACCACCACCATCAGTAATGTCAAACACCGCCACCACCACTGACCTATTTTCCCGATCGGCCGCCTCGCCCTTTCCATGCGCCGCCGAACGCCGACCCTTTTCCAGTCGACAGCACTGCCGCAGAGTCAACTTTCCGTACTCCCGGGGCCTCCCCTCCACCCCACGAACTCCCTCCACGTGTGCACGAGATCTGCTGTGTCAATTTCCCCATAGACCAGATCTATCGTGCACGGGCAGTACCGCCAGCTCCGCCCCACGCTGAAGTAGTCGACTGTCTCCGGTCTCCTTCTCCAGTCAGCCCCGTCTCACCCATCCGACCTCGCTGAACTTCGGCCACTTGCCACAACACCACATACCTCCAGGCACCACAGATCCGCTCCCCGCGTCGACCTCCCTCCGCCAGAATAGTCGGATCTCGACCATCGCGGACTGCTCGAATCGAAGAACCCCCGGTGAGCAAATCTTCTCCTTCCTCGCCACCGCGGTCGCACCAGCGTGACCCCGATACCGTGCTACCGGGTCTGCCGAGCCCAACGCCCCTCGCCGTACCTCCGTGCCACGGCGATTCTCCGGTGAGTCTTTCCACCGCTCCCCTCCTCCTCTCGATTTCCCCCTTCCGTTCGCTCTCTCTCTCTCTCTCTCTCTCTCTCTCTCTTTGTTTTAATTTATTTTTATTTATTACATATTTTTACTTTTTATGAATAGAAGAAGAAAAGGAATAGAAATATAAGTTCTGTATAGGCCTGTTTTGATAATTTTGGGCGTTTGGTTTTAAATTTAGTAATGTATAGAATAGAGTTAGGGTTTAGGCCATCAGGTTTGGGTTATTTTTTAAATAAAATGTTTTAGGCTAAGCCCATGATAAAGATTTTTGGTATAATAAATGGGGTTGTGGTTTGCGTTGTTCTATTAAATACTTTTGTCTCAATAAATTGGTTTTGTGGATTTTATTTGGACCAAGGTTTGATTATTTAGACTTTTGGGAAAGAAATAGGGGTTATATTGTAATTTTAATATTATACGATGAACACACACTGTAATGTATACGCTGTTAGAATGACCTATTATTATTCCATTATTGTTAATATTATTTTGGGTATTGTTATTAGCTTTAATATTGTTTTATAAATAAAATATGTATGAATTTCTAAAGTATGTTGTAACATAAATAGCGTTTGGGCCTTAAACTACAAATTAGGAATCGATTATATGAGCTAAAATAATTGTAGTTATTTTGGGCCTTAAGCCTTATATTTGTTTAATACTTATATATGTATATTTGGATTTTGGGCCTACGTGCCTTATCTAAATTATTTTGGTAACCATATTTGCATATTACTGGGCTATCAGACCATAGAAAGATTTTGAACTAATAGGGTTGGGACTTTTAAATTAACGGGCTTTACAGTTTATGAGTTTCTAATATATTATTTTATGGGTTGTTTATATAAATGACTGATGGTTTTATATATATATGACTAAAATATGTTTTAAGAAATACTTTCTAAAAAAATGTTGTTTGATTAAATATTATTAATAGAGTTATTCTAAATAGCTACAAATATCTTCAAAGGTATATAGTGACTATGAGATTAATTTCCTAAATCAAAATTTCTCCTTAAGATTATTTCGATCACGACTAACCTAATATTCTCATTTTTCCTGCGAATCCGGATTCCTTTACATCAGCCCTAGCCAACCGGACTATACTGGACACAACAGAATTATCAGGTTTCATTAGCTAAGGACCTCAGGCGAGTACAGTTTATTGTCTATTTTCAATATTGATTTTCACCATATCTCATTGATTTGTCATTGGTTATGTGAATTTTATTCTATTATAAAATAATAAATCGGGAACAAGGAGTACCAAAGATGTGTGATCCGACCATAAACATTGTTTATTTTCATGCAGTAGACCTCGTAGACATTATTTATTTTCTGCAAGTAGATCTCGTAGACATTGTTTAATTTCTGCAAGTAGACCTCGTAGACATTGTTTAATTTCTGCAAGTAGACCTCGTAGACATTGTTTATTTCATGCAAGTAGACCTCGTAGACATTGTTTATTTCATGCAAGTAGACCTCGTAGACCTCGCGGTGTAGTGCCCCAGACTGATCACATATCAAAGGTACTTCTAACAGTGGAAAGGTATTTTTAGTTCATTTATTTGCTATTGATTTTTCGTCTTTTCTCGCGTCTGTTGATGTTTATTTTTAAAACATATAATTGATGTCTAACCTCTATTGTATAGTCATTTTTATTTATTAAACTGTATTTAATGAATTGTACTCATTCCATTCCTGACTGAAAACCAACATTTTTTAGGTTAGCCGTGGATTCACTTAGCATTGGGAGATACGGGTGTACCTGCAGACGAAAACCTAGAGATTAGTTAGATAGATGAGTCGTATCATTTCAATATTTGTAAGAGCTTATATTTTTCTGCAAATGTAAACTTGAAAATATTGTAAATTAAATGAATTTTGAGAATGAGCATTATTTGTGATTTTTTAGCATTGTGGCTATACAGCGTTCTACCGCCGACACTACGGCGTAGGCTGGCTTGGACACGCGCTCGCATCCGTTTAAAAAACGGGTGCGGGTCGTGACACTTTCCATTCTTCATGCGAGACTCCCAAGCCACGGGACCGGTCTCGACGACAAACGGTCGCGTGTCTTTACATTCTTTGAAACATAGGGAACGGCTATTGCATAGCCTTCTTGATAGACCTGAACAAACATGTTCCTTTGTGTCCCATAGACCGTGGCATACTTATCCTTGAATCGATCGTGGCTCATGCCTTACACTGACATATGTTCTATGCGACACTATCGCCTAAGTCATACTTTATATGATGAGCCTTGAGATTGTGGGACTATGTGACTTTGACAACCGCAAAAAATATGGGACAGTGCTTGCTATGACTTCGATAGCCCAGCAAAACTCTAGTTTAACTCAATCGTGCAACAACTTAACCCTTGGGACGAGCAAAGGCTATGCCAAGCCTTGGACGATAGGACCGTGCTTGCTTTATCAAGCATTTATACGTGCGACGCCTATGACTTAGGCTAAGCTCATAGCTTTGTGACAACTTAGACCAACTTTCCTTCCCCCAAGTCAAGGGTGTAGTTTGACGCGAAGGTGGACTCAAAAATGACTCAGTATGCTTGACGATTGAACTTGAGGATTGAGTAGGTCTAATCCGCGTATCGAGAATGAATTAGTCTAGACTCAAGCAAGAGTTACGCTCCAATAAGGACGATTATCTTGCAAGAACGTGGCATGGTGATTCATATCCAACGTAGATAGTCGAACTTGTGTGAGATTAGGGCATGGCAAATTGTTGTGCTAAACGACCTCGTGATCGAATGCATGAATTGGTTAGAATGGATTTGTGAGTTATGTGGTGATTTGAACGAATTCTGCGCAACGAACGCCTTGATGCGAATTAGGTGATCATACTCGATGTTTAGGAATCCGAGTGACGCGAGCTTGGATAAAAAATCCTGTATTACTGACTTTGGTTTGACCCTAGGATTGGGGTCAGTGTTGGTATTATTGTTGGAGAACTATGATTCTAATCCTGACATTGACTTTAGCCTTGAGAAATGGCCTAGCGGTTAGGCGAGACGCCCCTGTTTCAAGAGTTAGCGTTCGAAGATTGATCTTGAGGATTGGTATGGATGGATGGAGTGAATCAAGAATATAGGAATATCTCTCATGAGATTCGGATGACATGTGTCACGACCCGCACACACTGTTAGGGTACGAGAACGTAACAACGCCCAGCCTACGCCGCAGTGTCGGCGGTAGAACGCTGTTCTAGGTCACATCATCTAACAATATAATGCTAAGCAGATACAGTCTCAATCACATTTAAGGTAGAGCATGATAATGTTAGATAAAACATAAAATCCAAAGAGATACGGGAGATAGAAGTCTAAGTGTCTAAGATACAAAAACCCAGAAATACATCTCAAAACTCAAATACAGTAATCCACAAAGTAAATACAACTCCAGACAAATGAAATAACTATCTAAACAACCTCTAAGGTGTCTCCTCTAGGCTAGCAGGCAACCTCCAAGCTATCTGTAAAATTTATCAACAGGTCCAGTCAGGACAGGAACGAGCACATCTCATCTAGAAAACCCAAGTAAATGACAGAGAACTATAAAGCAGTTATAGGCAGTTGTATTGATGAAAATGGCAGTTTATATTCAGGTGATGGTAAGAAAGACAGATAAGGTGCAAGGAAAGTAAATAACTAAACAAGAGAAGAATCATAGCAATGAAGTCTGTAAAAATAGAACTAGCTGAACCAGGGTAATATGATATAAAGTCCAGACAACAATGTAGACCAGTGTAACTCCAATGTAAGTCCAGTACAAGATGAATCTAATACAAGATGAATCCAGTAAGGGACGATTCCAGTTATAGTGATCAATGATTCCAGGGTGAGTCCAGCCTATACTCTAACAGTGTGTTTTAATATACCGAGATCGACATGTAAACGGCTGTGGGTAATTCGGCACACCTCTCACTGATCAGGCGAGAGATGGCTATCATTCCAGTAGATTCCAGTAGGGGTGATTCCAGTAATGGGGTATGTCTACATGTCTTACTCTAGTATTTTCCCTCCCAGCAAGTGAATCCAGAATTCTGACACAATGATTCAAGATGAGTCCAACCAAAATATAATGATACCAGTAAATGATTCCAGTAAATGATTCCAGCAGGTGATTCCAGTAATAGAAACCGGAAATGATGATACCAGTAATAGAGGCCAGAAAATAAATATGTGTCGTATACATTAATCCAGCAATATCCACACGTGTTGTAACAGAGAATCGCATACAACTAACTAGAACTGAAATACAGTCATTGACAAATAAATAAGAGAACTATCAGATAATGTACTCGCCTGATAACCTGAACAGCTGTTAAGTATAGGGGGTCCAACTGAAGCCACAGAGTCCTATTTAAAGCAACACAGTTTATAAGGTGTCTGGCTCCTGATTAGAACAGCATAAGTCACAACATATCCAGAAGGATAATATAAAGCACTACAATGCATTCTACATGAATCTAGGTCAAACTAGGCCAAAGTCAACCCTTGGTCAACTCTGGTCAACTGCACTAGTCAAACTAGGTCAAATTAGGTCATGTCCTAACCCAGTAAGTCTTACTAGGCCTAACCAAGACTATCCAAGCCAACATACACCCAACTCTATATAGCATGCAATTATTCAATACTCAAATAGGCAAGAATTCACATTGGATATACACTAGATAATCTATTACTTTAAGCTATATATGTCTACACATATATACACATACATATATTGGTATTCAACATTAGGTCTATAATTATGACATTTCAAATGGTTATATAAACTTATATATTACAACACAATATGCTAACATATATATAATATACATACATAGCTAAGTTAACTATATTCATAAATACTTATTTAAGAGGCTATGTGTGTGTATGTGAACATGGCAAAGGGGAAAGTGAGGGTTAAATGGGCATACATAGTGTATACATATCAAAGAGTATCAAAGTGTAAGTGAACAATGTGTCAAGTGTGATAGTGTCAACATAGTGTAAGGGGGTACATGAGGTAATATAGGATTTGTGTTAACATAGAACATTACATCTCATTAACTTGTATATTGCATACATTACATCTATTATTACATTACATTCATGCTTACATTCATTCATCATTCATTATTCTCTTGCACCACTATATGCACCATACATTACATACTATAGAACCTACATATTCATTACAAGCCATACTTATACATGCTTACATTAGATAGGATACTTACACCTCATACATTATTTATTTAACCATTTACTCATGCTTGTATTCTCTATTTAATTACATAATGTATATACATTAACATGGGTTAAAATCAAATAGAATATTATATTACACATAAGGGTGCATAAAATGCATATGCCGAATAGTAACTCCTACTAATAATCAATACTGTACCATCTCAGCATGAATTAAAATTTAGGATTAAAGTATGTTATAGATCTATGTGTTAGCTTTCCGAAACTTTAAACGGATCGCGTTTTCGTTTCCGGAAACTCCCGGAATCGCGAAAACACCGAGAACGTGTTTGTCTTTCGTACAGCTAACACTCAAATAATTCTCCAGAAAGTTAAAGAAAGAATTAGGCCTATTAATACATGTTTTTCGAAAGCTAACTTCAATACGCTTCTTTTAAAAAAAGGGGAGATTAAACCGAGCTTTGAGCTAGAAGTTATGACATTTTTAAGTTATGGCTGAAATTAAAAACGTGGATAAAAATCATGACGGATTTAGGTAGTCTGAGACAAAAGAACACAAGTATATAACATAATATATCAAGAACTCACTCTCTACACTAATATGTATATATGAGACACTATAGAACACATCTCCAATACAAAAATATGAGATTAAACATGTAATAATTCATTCATACATAACAACAACACATAGTGTGTCCAAATTTAGAATTTTCCCACATGGACACAACCACAACACAAAGGACACCCCTATGACCTCCAAATGGACACGAAATGGACACAAATGGAGATACAACTATGGGGTCATTCCTATGGGTTCAAAATAGACCTATATGCATGAGAAAATGAAAAGAAGAAGGGATTTATACCTCCCGGTAGATCGAATCGAAGAAAAACCTTCCCGGAGCGACACCGACACGTAGAGATTCCAAAAGGACACGAACGAGCTCTGAATCCTTCCAAACTTGGGTAGCTTCCTCCTTGGCTAGAATGGAGAAGGAAAGAAGAATATTTGGTGGTGAAATGGAATGATTTGGTGGAAAAATTGCTAGGGATTGCTCTCTAGGAATTTGGGGAAGAACAAGAGAGAGAGTGTGGATGAGAATAATGAAATGAACTTGAGCCTATCCTCTCCCAAAGTGGCTGGCCATATGGGGCTATTTGTCCTATTATGGTAAGGTCCAAAATGCCCTCACTAACCTATTCTATGAGTATTAGGAAAGGGCTAATTGGTTGGGGCTAAGTTAGTCATTCTAAAGTCTCTAATCACACTAACCTTATCCATAATAATTAGTCTAACCTCTAACTAAAATATTTCTATCATGTGGACCAAAATTAATATCATGTGGGCCATGCCTAACTAGTGTGTGGGTCCCACTAGAGTCAAACTACCCCCGGGTCCCCGTTTCAAGTCGGATTGAGTTGAAATTCGAACCCGACTCAAATAACCCCAAAACAATATCATAAATAATAAAATAATATCAAAATAATTCAAAGAGGTCAAATGCAAAAATATCCTTAGGCCAAAAATGATATTAAAATATCATAATCACATGGTTAGGCTCTAGGTCAAACAGTCTCTAGGGTTTCACTAGCAAAACGTCAAAACCACAAGTCATTGATTTAAATAATTTTAAAATTATTTAAAATCACCAAAAATCATATCATGAATTAAATATTATTATTAAAATAATTATAAACACAAAATTTTAAAATTACCCTCATTTGGGAAACTGGGTGCTACAACTCTACCCACCTTAGAAAAATTTCGTCCTCGAAATTAAAATGTCCATACTCCCTCTAGGTCAAACCCCCACAATCAAAGTCCCAGATTAAAACAAATCATGTGATCAAAAGGACGATATACAGAGTCATGGCATACGGTGGTAGTGAAAGTCTCATCTAGGTATACTAGTCATGCTAACCGAAACGGTCATAGGATATCAAAACATACAAGCAATTTAGGGTGCTAAACTAGAGAAGTTACAGAAACAACAAACCATCAAAACTGTAAGGCGGTCTACCATCCTATATGAAACTGGTACTTATCAAAACAAAATAAAGGCAACTACCAATTATCTGAAAAAGGGTACAGAAAATCAATTTCAAAAATTAAGGAATTGAAAATCACTTGCATTGAAATCCAAATCACAATATATATATACAGAGAGAGCGTTAGAGAGGAAAAACTAGCATTATGTAATGTTATGTGGTTTGTGTGTGTATGGGTGTATGTGAAATATACATGAAATTGTATATGAGCTATCCTGTTACACTACTCATGGCATATGGGTTAACAACCTACAATACACAACCTATTTAATCATAACATGCATGGCTAACCTTAAACATCTATAAGAGGTAGAGATTTAGTTATGTATATACATATATTATAACATGTATGCCTAAGCTCTATATATATCTATACAAGTATGTGATCATAACATAGAGAGAAAATGTTAGGTTACATGACAGCGTATACTAAGTTAGGGTGTGTGTGTGTCCTTGTACAGGGTTATAGCTTAGTATTGAAAGGTTAAACCCAGTTTTAGTTCAGCATTTACATACAAAATCTGAAAATAAGCTAACATTTAAACCAGTGTAATATTATCATAATGCAGTCTCAGATTTTACAAATTTAACATAACTTAACCAATTTCTCTAAAAATTGAAACTTTGCAGATATCATACATGTGCAGTTATGTAGACAAAACTAATAACATGAAATTTATATTTAAATTACGAATTTAAACTGAAAAAACAGAAAATCAGAAATATTGGGGTTTTGAAAATTTTAACATTAACAACATGTTAATATGTATTTAGATAGGTGGAAAATCAAGTGTAGCATGCATACGTATCAGGCAAGTGTCCACTATGTAAATATACTCATATATTATCATGTCCCAAAAAAATTAATTCTATGTTAAGACCAACATTTAGATTCCTACCAAGATCGCAAATAGGTGATTGACGAAATCAAGGCAGTTTTATTATTATTATTATTCAATACTAGAATAATAGCAAGAAGGAAATAACGATAAAAGTTGTTTGCTTATTTGCCTAAAAGAAGGAACCATTTTGAAACCAGAGCTAAATATCAAATCCAAGATAAAGTCTAGCAAAATCATCGATTCATTGTATTAAGAAGAAACTCATAGCAAGAAGTTACACAAGCTACTCCTAAGTTAAATAATTAGAAGCAAAACAAATAATAATTCTTTTTGAAGGACTGCATCCAAGTAAAGAAAACATGCTTGAAAATATTTAAGGTACAATCTGATAATCATATGCGTCTATCCAAAATCATGGTACTCTAAATCTCCGTCATACTAGTAAGCAAGGCTACGATAATCACAGAGTCCTTGACTTATGCACATACCTCTAGAATCGTGGTATTTAACATTTTTGCGGTACCGCTAGCTTGGCTGCGAAAACCTTAAATTCTCACACCCGAGAAATATATCCAGAGTCAGACTATATGTTCTCACCATGCTGGCTAATGTGACTATAGAAGACTAGATTCCATAACATAGATGACCTAGCCCATATAATTTCATCTTATCAAAAAAATTAAATTAAATCAACAATGAATACCCATAAATCAAATCAAATTTATGAATGAACTTCAAAATTCAAAATGAACAAAAATCCATCAAAATACAACTCGGATGCAACAGCTATCATCAAGATTCAAAATTCGACAATGATTCATCAAAATCAATGAATACAACTTGAATTCAACCATAATCCATCAAAATCAAATTTAACAACAGTAAGTAAAAATAAATCAAATCAAGGGAAAAAAGAGTTCTCAAATCGAAGTTAAAATAAGATTTTTAATGGTCGTTCCGGGAATCTCTCAAGGGTTCCTAACTGTGATTGAGTACCTTCAAGATATATCATATTCCTACTGCAGGCTGTAGTGGTACTCAAGTTCGAATACCACTACATAAACTCGACCTGCATGGGCCACCACTAAAAACGTGTCAAGACCCGCACCCACTGTTAGGGTACAAGAACGTAACAACGCCTAGCCTACGCCGCAATGTCGGCGGTAGAACGCTGTCCTAGGTCACATCATCTAACAATATAATGCTAAGCAGATACAGTCTCAATCACATTTAAGGTAGAGCATGATAATGTTAGATAAAACATAAAATCCAAAGAGATACGGGAGATAGAAGTCTAAGTGTCTAAGATACAAAAACCCAGAAATACATCTCAAAACTCAAATACAGTAATCCACAAAGTAAATACAACTCCAGACAAATGAAATAACTATCTAAACAACCTCTAAGGTGTCTCCTCTAGGCTAGCAGGCAACCTCCAAGCTATCTGTAAAATTTATCAACAGGTCCAGTCAGGACAGGAACGAGCACATCTCATCTAGAAAACCCAAGTAAATGACAGAGAACTATAAAGCAGTTATAGGCAGTTGTATTGATGAAAATGGTAGTTTATATTCAGGTGATGGTAAGAAAGACAGATAAGGTGCAAGGAAAGTAAATAACTAAACAAGAGAAAAATTATAGCAATGAAGTCTGTAAAAATAGAACTAGCTGAACCAGGGTAATATGATATGAAGTCCAGACAACAATGTAGACCAGTGTAACTCCAATGTAAGTCCAGTACAAGATGAATCTAATACAAGATGAATCCAGTAAGGGACGATTCTAGTTATAGTGATCAATGATTCCAGGGTGAGTCCAGCCTATACTCTAACATGTGTTTTAAAATACCGAGATCGATATGTAAACGGCTGTGGGTAATCCGACACACCTCTCACTGATCAGGCGAGAGATGGCTATCATTCCAGTAGATTCCAGTAGGGGTGATTCCAGTAATGGAGTATGTCTACATGTCTTACTCTAGTATTTCCCTTCCCAGCAAGTAAATCCAGAATTCCGACACAATGATTCAAGATGAGTCCAGCCAAAATATAATGATACCAGTAAATGATTCCAGTAAATGATTCCAGCAGGTGATTCCAGTAATAGAAGCCGAAAATGATGATACCAGTAATAGAGGCCAGAAAATAAATATGTATCGTATACATTAATCCAGTAATATCTACACGTGTTGTAACAGAGAATCGCATACAACTAACTAGAACTGAAATACAGTAATTGACAAATAAATGAGAGAACTATCAGAGAATGTACTTGCCTGATAACCTGAACAACTGATAAGTATAGGGGGTCCAACTGAAGCCACAGAGTCCTATTTAAAGCAACACAAGTTACAAGGTGTCTGGCTCCTAATTAGAACAGCACAAGTCACAACATGTCCAGAAGGGTAATATAAAGCACTACAATGCATTCTACATGAATCTAGGTCAAACTAGGCCAAAGTCAACCCTTGGTCAACTCTGGTCAACTGCACTAGTCAAACTAGGTTAAACTAGGTCATGTCCTAACCCAGTAAGTCTTACTAGGCCTAACCAAGACTATCCTAGCAAGCACACATCAATACAAGGCTATACAAGCCAACATACACCCAACTCTATATAGCATGCAATTATTCAATACTCAAATAGGCAAGAATTCACATTGGATATACACTAGGTAATCTATTACTTTAAGCTATATATGTCTACACATATATACACATACATATATTGGTATTCAACATTAGGTCTATAACCATGGCATTTCAAATGGTTATATAAACTTATATATTACAACACAATATGCTAACATATATATAATATACATACATAGCTAAGTTAACTATATTCATAAATACTTATTTAAGAGGCTATGTGTGTGTTTGTGAACATGGCAAAGGGGAAAGTGAGGGTTAAATGGGCATACATAGTGTATACATATCAAAAAGTGTCAAAGTGTAAGTGAACAATGTGTCAAGTGTGATAGTGTCAACATAGTGTAAGGGGGTACATGAGGTAATATAGGATTTGTGTTAACATAGAACATTACATCTCATTAACTTGTATATTGCATACATTACATCTATTATTACATTACATTCATGCTTGCATTCATTCACCATTCATTATTTACTTGCACCACTATATGTACCATACATTACATACTATGGAACCTACATATTCATTACAAGCCATACATATACATGCTTACATTAGATAGGAAACTTACACCTCATACATTATTTATTTAACCATTTACTCATGCTTGTACTCTCTATTTAATTATATAATATATATACATTAACATGGGTTAAAATCAAATAGAACATTATATTACACACAAGGGTGCACAAAATGCATATGCCGAATAGTAATTCCTACTAATAATCAATACTGTACCATCTCAGTATGAATTAAAATTTAGGATTAAAGTATGTTATAGATCTATGTGTTAGCTTTTCGAAACTTTAAACGGATCGCATTTTCGTTTCCGAAAACTCCCGGAATCGCGAAAACACCGAGAACGCGTTTGTCTTTCGTACAGCTGACACTCAAATAATTCTCCAGAAAGTTACAGAAAGAATTAGGCCTATTAATACATGTTTTTCGAAAGCTAACTTCAATACGCTTCTTTTAAAAAAAACGGGAGATTAAACCGAGCTTTGAGCTAGAAGTTATGACATTTCTAAGTTAGGGCTGAAATTAAAAACGTGAATAAAAATCATGACGGATTAAGGTAGTTTGAGACAAAAGAACACAAGTATATAACATAATATATCAAGAACTCACTCTCTACACTAATATGTATATATGAGACACTATAGAACACATCTCCAATACAAAAATATGAGATTAAACATGTAATAATTCATTCATACATAACAACAACACATAGTGTGTCCAAATTTGGGATTTTCCCATATGGACACAACCACAACACAAAGGACACTCCTATGACCTCCAAATGGACACGAAATGGACACAAATGGAGATACAACTATGGGGTCATTCCTATGGGTTCAAAATAGACCTATATGCATGAGGAAATGAAAAAGAGAAAGGATTTATACCTCCCGGTAGATCGAATCGAAGAAAAGCCTTCCCGGAGCGACACCGACACGTAGAGATTCCAAAAGGACACGAACGAGCTCCGAATCCTTCCAAACTTGGGTAGCTACCTCCTTGGCTAGAATGGAGAAGGAAAGAAGAAGATTTGGTAGTGAAATGGAATAATTTGGTGGAGAAATTGCAAGGGATTGCTCTCTAGGAATTTGGGGAAGAACAAGAAAGAGAGTGTGGATGAGAATAATGAAATGAACTTGAGCCTATCCTCTCCCAAAGTGGCTGGCCATATGGGGCTATTTGTCCTATTATGGTAAGGTCCAAAATGCCCCCACTAACCTATTCTATGAGTATTAGGAAAGGGCTAATTGGTTGGGGCTAAATTAGTCATTCTAAAGTCTCTAATCACACTAACCTTATCCATAATAATTAGTCTAACCTCTAACTAAAATATTTCTATCATGTGGACCAAAATTAATATCATGTGGGCCATGCCTAACTAGTGTGTGGGTCCCACTAGAGTCAAACTACCCCCGGGTCCCCGTTTCAAGTCGGATTGAGTTAAAATTCGAACCCGACTCAAATAACCCCAAAACAATATGATAAATAATAAAATAATATCAAAATAATTCAAAGAGGTCAAATGCAAAAATATCCTTAGGCCAAAAATGATATTAAAATATCATAATCACATGGTTAGGCTCTAGGTCAAACAGTCTCTAGGGTTTCACTAGCAAAACGTCAAAAGCACAAGTCATTGATTTAAATAATTTTAAAATTATTTAAAATCACCAAAAATCATATCATGAATTAAATATTATTATTAAAATAATTATAAACACAAAATTTCAAAATTACCCTCATTTGGGAAACTGGGTGCTACAATATGCATATATTTTAGGGACGCCTGAATATGTGCACGATGCAACTCGAGTGAGAATGATGAATTCTCTATCATGCAGCTTGGCTGAATGTATGTATTTTAGGGACGCCTGGGATATGTGCACGATCCAACCAAGTGATACGTTGAATTCAAGTGAGACTTGAGAAATGGAAAAGTGTCGAGGATTTGAGAGCGTATTAAAGAAAAAGATTGATAGTAGTGCGAGCGTGGCTCGAAATCGAAGAAACGCGTAGCCGGAGTGTGTACGAGAGTCCTTAGATCAATGTGGTCCTAAAGTAAGTACTCAGTTAGTTTCGAGGATGAACTTTTTTTGAGTGGTGTATGATGTAGTGTCTCATCCCGCTCAGTCAATTGGAGATATCGAAATGCTGACGGCGTTCGGACTTAGCCTTTCAACGGCTGCTCGAAGACTCGCTCAGGTGGGGTAGTTTCAATGAACTTGCCTCATCTTAGCATTTATATAATAACTCGCATATTTTCAACTTGCACAAGTTAGGCTTGATAATAAAAGAGATGCATCCACATAGTTAAGGAAATAATCCCGACGGGTCAAAATGTGTTAGAACATAAAAAAAGGGTCCCACGGTCTGCTTAGAAGTCGGCTCAGTGTACATTCAAAATGACACTCGGTCCTTCGTCCCGTGGCTTGGAAGAAGGAAGTTGGCCTAAGTGGCTAAGTTGCCATAACGCTCGAATTAGCCTAAGTCATAGGCGTCGCCCGCATGAATGCTTGATAAAGCATACACGGTCCCGTCGTCCAAGGCTTGGCATAGCCTTCGCATGTCTCATGGTTTAAGTCGTATTGCATGGCTTGTGGCTTAAGTCTAGGCACCCAAGAACTTGGTTGTTCAAGTCGAACGCATTTACGACACGTTTCCTCGATGCGAAGCTTGGCGTAGCCTTTGCTCGTCAAGTCGTTGCACAAATAAGTTAGACAAAGTTATGCCGGTCGATCGAAGCCATTTCTAGCACTGTCCCTTGTTGGCGGTGGTTGTCAAGTCATATAGTCCTACGAGATTAAGGCTCATCGTATAAAATATATGACTTGAGTGATAGCGTCGCCTAGAGAACAAGGTCTGTCTAAGGCGCGAGCCACGGTGGGTTTAATAAAAGCATGCCACGGATAAAGGAAGTCCACGCGACTAGTTGTCGCCAAGATCGGTCCCGCTACTTTGGAGTCTCGATAAGTCTCGCACACGAGATAGGTCCTGCTACTTGGGAGTCTCGTCAAGTCTCGTTCGCGAGATCGGTCCCGCTACTTGGGAGTCTCGCTAAGACTCGATAAGAAATCACACGAGATTGGTCCCGCTACTTGAAGTCTCGATTAGTCTCGTTCACAAGATCGGTCCCGCTACTTGGGAGTCTCGCTAAGTCTCGATAAGGAATCACGCGAGATTGGTCCCGCTACTTGGGAGTCTCGATAGAAAGATGGAAAGCATGGTCATAATTATGGAAGGACTTGATAGATCGAGTTGAGTCTTGCATGGTCATTGGACAACTTACGCGCAAGGGCAAAATTCCTCGAGCGATCCCAGGGTGCCGGGTTCGTGTCGGCCTAGGAGGAATTACAGATATTGTATGGCCTTCATCGACAGTACGACTCGTTGAAGTGAACCGTTACAATATAGGCTGCGGGTCATTCGGTGGGAGCTCGTACCTCGCCATGCGAATCGTCACTGTATGTAAAAGATCCAGGATAGCTTGACATTGCTAGTGACCACTCATATAGATGTGTCGACAAGAGCGTCTATCCGCATGCATGCCTTTGGATTGCGATGAGTACTAGCAGGTTATGTGTTGGGTTAACATGTTACGCTTATAGCATGCGCTAACTTTGAATCGGCACGGGTTAGGGTGTGCACGGTTGCATCACCATTCTAGAGCCTAAGAGTTGGCTATAGCACGGACATGTGCTTCGGCATAAATGTGGTATCATATCGAGTTAGGTCAAGAAGGGCCGTAAGGCAAGTTGGTTAAGTCTGGTTGATCTTGGGAGGCACGGCCTCGATTCTAAGGCACGAACATGTGTATTGGCACGACCAGCACGAGTCATCCCCTTGACTTCGTTGGCACGAGAATGGTCTTGAGGCATGTAAAATAAGTGAAAGTCTTGGCACGGTCGAGTTACGTAGGTTCTGCTTGACGAGGCACTGCCTCGAATACATTGAAGTCACGAATAGAGAATAGCACGACCCTGTCGTTACGCTGCCAAGTATAGGCCAAGACATCTTTGTCCTAAAATTGATCCTAAGGCAAGACTAGAAAGACAATCAAAAGGGATTTAAGCTGCACAAAGTAAATGAACGTGTCGGATTTGTATGGGTGGGCGAGGAGCTCACTCCACCAGTACAGTTGAGTACTGACACCCACACAGTTTTTATGTGAAGGCACAGGTAGAAGCTCATGGCGCGGAGCTCGTTTAGATGCGTTGAGGTATGGAGTTCCTTGGCGATTCGAAATGTACGGCCGCATGGAGTCAAGACTTATACGGGACATAATGTATGGACATTGCCTTTCGAAGCATCCGCTGGCTCAAGCATTGTATCGAGATATGAGAGAGAGCAGAGTGACATATAAAATGAGGGAAAAGTGAGCTTGAGAGACTCTAACTTGTGTTTTGCCTTTAAATTTCGACTGCATGTTCAATATTTCTGTTTGGGACTTCTGTGCGATGACCCCGTCGCATCCGCTGAATCGGCCGTTATGAAACTGCCTTGTACGAGCACAATCTAGGCTCGTGCGGCATCACGCCTTAGCGAGGACGATCGCTCCTACGGGAGCGGGGTGTGACAATGGGATGAAGGACCGAGTGTCATTTTGAAAGCACGCCGTGCAACGATTCTAAGCCAACCGTGGGATATTTTCATATTCTAACTCAATTCGACCAAACTTAGGATTATTTCATTAGCTATGTGGATTCGTCTCTTTTATTATCAAGCCTACTTGTGCAGTTGAAAGCTTTCGTTTTATTAATGTGAAGGCCAAGCTGAGGCAAGTTCACCGAAGCTACCTGTTATGCCCTGACCCAAAATCCATCCGAATCATCATCCTCGCAGGGGGCGTGATGCCACACGAGCCTGGAGTTGCGCTCGTGCAAGGCAAGATGACAAGTTCTCAAAATGGTTATCTTAAATTTGATATTAGCAAATAGAAGAAAACAGAGTATACAAAACAATTCTCTTTAATGATAATGAACTGAGATTACAATAGCTTTCAATAGCCCAACTGAATTTGCCAGATTGGCTACAACACTCAATTTCTCTCTTGCCCATAAATGATTTCACCGTTCCACACATCATACCTTCTATATCTCGGCCGTATCAATCCGGTTGCAAGTTCGAGCGTCAATGCGATCGCATGCTTCAAACGCTGTGACATTCCATGCCTCTGCGCGATCAAGTGAAGCTTCGCCATGAGCAATCCATTCCCTGTACCCGGTATGAAAGCTGGTGGAGGATCAGTACGTTCGGCTTCGCATGTACTGATGAAAAGACTCACTTTCTAAGCCGACATTTAGTGTTTATGTTGAATCATGCAACTTTGCTTATGATCTTGCTATATTCTCCTTAGGGTCGATTTCATGGCATATTCGAGAGCGGTAAAGCATGTTATCATGGCAAGCATGTTATTCAAATTGAATAGGCAAGCAGGCAAGCAATCTCGTGTTTGTTTCGTGGCGCGACTTCTTACCAACATAGACGCACTCACCTCTGTACCGAAGCAAGGTAAATACACCCCATTCCTTCCATGTCATGTTATAAGTGCTCTCTATGCAGAATCTATGTGTACGGGACACATATGTGCCTGCACTTTCAACCCATCGTTTCTTAACTATATGAAGGTCGTTGGCGTATCCGTGCCAAAATAGACTAAAGACATTTTTTTCTCTCTCTTTCTTTTCTTTCTTTCTTTTACCTTTTTCTTTTCTTTCTTTCCTTTTTTTCTCGAATTGGGTAGCCCGGCGCTTCACGGGTTGGGTTGTTGTCCCAAACAACCGAAGACGTACCGTACTCATACCATCATTTACGACTTTTTACATCTCGCTAAGCGGTCGCTAATCGTCTTACGGATGTGCGCCTATCAAAGATTATATCCCTCCTAGGCCGAACGGTCCCGGTGCTCCGACGCACCCGTTCGGAGGGAACGTTTCGTGCACGAAAGATTATCACAATTATCTCAAGTCCATTCAACCATGCAACGCACTCTTATTCAAACAACCAAACATAGTCTTGAGTCCGAGTCTCAGACTTTATCATCTCGTATTTCTTCGGTTAACTTTCTATGTTCTTACATTTTATACTTCGTTTCAATGTTCAATGGCACCATGCCTCAACTCGATATTCATCAACCGAACAACCCGAAGGTCCCGAACACCTTTCAAGCCATCATGCCACATCTGACAGTTCCGTCACCTACATGCCATAACTGTTTTCTTTGCAACGAAGCCATCTTTTATGATCTCGTGTACGTACGCACGTTTTGACACGTGTATCATCTTTTCCTTTACGTCGTGCACTTGCTGCACGCATCGAAGTCGTATTTCCATGTTTTATGCCTTAGTGTTCAATATACATGGCTCGTGCACTAGGGCACTCGCCTATATTTTCTTTCAATGTGCTAGCCTTTCTAACTCGTGCGCGAGGGCACAGAATGGCTCGTGCACGAAGGCACTCGTCGAATACAGTTATCCCATGTTCTTGCGGCTTGCGTACCGAGGCTCTCGCCTTTGCAATATCCAATGTTCTATAGCGACTCGTGCATTTATACACGTTTTATTTCAATTGTTCTAACTAGTGTACGATGCACACTATAATTTCTTCTGATCGGGCCATGCCCGTGGCGTCGATAGGTTAACTTATCATACAATGATACATTCTTACTTAGGCATGAAGGAGTAAAAAGAAGAGTCAATCCTCCCATCTTAAACCGATACGCCTTGTTGTTTGTCGAGTCGATAAGGCTCGATTTCATATCTTTGTTGTACGACCTGTAGAAGCATAGAAAATATAGGGTTCATGCGGATCATAATTTGCCGCATATGTACTTTGGGCCAAACAAGTCCACATAAAGCAGAGCCGCATGACAGATTCAACACCCTATGCGACCCATCGACAACCAGACTGATTTGAGCCACAGAAGAAAGATATGCGGCCAAGTTGATCAATTCGTCTGATAAAGCAGACAAATTCTGTCAAAACTGACAAAAATGACAGCTATGACACTCTGACAAAAAAGATAAGACGTGAGACGTGAGTAGACAAAATGTCATGTCACCAAAAGCAGGGTTCACGCACGTTCATGCGGCCAGAAGGAGTGTTACCCAAGCCGCATGAACCTTAGGCGGCTCAAACATATGCGACCATAAAGTCTTCGAACTTCATGCGGCCAAGGGTGACTGTAACCCAAGCCGCATGAGCTTTATGCGGCCCAAAATACAGAATCTATACGGCTTAAAAGTCCTTAAGCTATATACGGACTAAGGAAGATTGTGACTTATGCCGCATGAGTCTCATGCGGCCCAACATAGTCAAAAATTGAGAGACTCATAGGGCTCAAAATGATTCCTATCCTGCGATAGGACACGTGGCAGGCTGACCAAGTCTCAACCACCCAGATTTGCTGCAACAAAATCCTAACAAATCGACAGCTGGCGGCCAAAGAGTGGGTCTTCACGTGCTGATTAGCCACGTGGCCACAGGCCATCTATGCGGGTCAAAAAAACATATCACTATAAATAGCAGGGTGCCACACCCCTCTAAAAGGCTGGCAACCTTCGAAGGGCAATTTCTTCAAGAGCTAAAGACTGCGTCGGATAGTCCAAGGAGTAAGGCAGAGTTGATATACTTTTCCGAGCCTCCACCGTCACCCTCCAGAATAAAAAAAACTAAACAATTATACTTAGATTGTTTTCTAGGATTTCTTTCTAGGCTTTTCTTTGTAGAAGCGAGTTTACAATCAATTTCAGTATTTTTTGTAATACATGTCTTTGATAATTAATGGAAAATACGATGGCGACTTTGTTGGGGACGTCCTTCTCCTCTGACGCGTCCAAGCTCGGCTCTATGCAGCAAATGCTTGTGGTTCGTTTTGACCAATAAGCCTTCGAAGAAATGCTCTCTGAAGTGTCACGCCCCAGAACCAGAATACTAGAGAGCGGAGGAATGACTCAGCCAGCTACGTATGACGGGTAGATGAATACCGTATAATACGATCAATGTTGTCTAAAAGATAAGGGGGTGCATACTACATGAAAGACTTACTATGGTCACTTCACATCTATTATCTCAATCATTCAAACAAGAAACAGTAATAGAGAACATGTGAGATAAAGAAGTAAGGCGTCCCAAACGCTTAGTCAAAATGTTATTGACATCTGGCTTTACAAAACATAGCCAGATGATGTAGTAAAGTATACACAATTGTTATCAGCTGCAGCCTGACTTAGTTATAATTATGTAAAAGTAAGCACAAGACGATCCGACTAACATGTCGGTGCCAAACGGTAAAGTATAAAGTAAGTAACAAAACGAGCGGAGAAGTAAGGAACCCACTCGAGTCCTCCTGCTAACATCCCTCTAGTATTGACTATCTTGGAGGTGGAAGTAAGCTGAGTCCTCGAGGACCGACTCTAAATCTGGCCAAACAAAACCAAAGAGGTTAGACCTCTAATAGCAAGTACCGCAAGGAAGCACGATGTGAGAAATTAAAACCAATAATAAGAGAATATGATAATATGATATATAGATCTCTGCTTGCTACTGGGATTCACATAACATCACGACACTTCGAACCAACCTTCCAACCAAACAAGGACAGAAGTTGGCCCGTCATGTCTTGATATTCTGATCATCTCAGTTAGTTAACAGAGTAGGTACAATACACAAACAAGTTAACTTAAACGGCCATGCAACTACTACGGCTTGTTACTGTGAGTTCTAAGTTATCCTGGAAATATGTAATAAGGGATTCCTCAGTTCTTACTATGTGCAAGCAAGGCTAGTCTACCCAATCAATCAATTGCGCCAATCATGAATTAGACGAGTCCCAGCGGGACGTCCGTCATCAATATACAATAAATAATATAAGCAGATACTGCTCCCTTCTCGTGTGGCAGATTTACAGTATCTGTGGGAACCAGCCGGCCTGTCGGGCACTAATAGTCCCAAAGAGGGCTGCCATGTAAGAAATCGAGAATCCATTCTCTCTATACAATCATTATTTTATTTAATTTAGTAGCCTCTATGTTAAGTGAAATCCCATGCCATGGATCATGGTCATTCAGAATGAGTACTTTCGTACAAAGTACGATATGTCCAACTCTACAACGATACCCGTGCGGTTATGTTGTAGGTCTTACATAGCGTAATGCAACAATCAAAACTAACTACGGAATAATTATGCCTTAACCATAAAGTACACATGCAACTTTTGTAAAGTAAATAAATTGAAGCCTGCACGTGTCTGTATGCCAATATTCGGGATCGGCCAATCGATTACAATAGTTCATAATTAATATGAACGTGTCTCATTCATTCAATTCAATAAGACGACAAGTCAGTCTCTTGGTTCCAACTAGAAATGCATGATCAATTATAAATCAAAATAACAATCAATGTTAATTAATGCCAAGATACCAATCAATGTTAATTAATGTCAACTCGGGACAAAATTAGCCAAAAGACATTATGGGCTAGAGTTTATGTGACCGAGCAAATAGGGTATCATACGGCTCAATGACATGCGGTCAAGAATCGGGTCTCATGCGGCTCAATGCCATACGGCTGGAAAGGTCAAGTCTTATGCGGCTAAAAAAGTAACTCTCATGCGGCTCAAGATGATTAAGTCTATGCGGCTCTAGATGATTAAGTCTATGCGGCTGAGCTGCAACAAGGAGAACAATCTTATGCGGCTAGCGGCAAGTAGAAGTATATACGGCTGCGGCTGCTAAAGCCATGCGGCTAGAAAAGTGCCATACGGCCAGGAAGTGCCATGTGGCCAAGATTGCTCATGCGGCCAGGTTTGCTCATGCGGCCAGGATTACTCATGCGGCCAGGTTTGCTCATGTGGCCAAAATTGCTCATGCGGCCAGGATTGCTCATGCGGCCAGGTTTGCTCATATGGCCAGGTTCGCTCATGCGGCCAGGATTGTTTATGCGGCCAGGTTTGCTCATGCGGCCAGGATTTCTCATGCATCCAGGTTTGCTCATGCGACTAGGATTGCTGGAGCGATCCCTGGCCGCATGAGCGATCCCTGGCCGTATGAGCAATCCTGGCCGCATGAGCAAACCTGACCGTATGAGCAATCATGGCCGCAAGAGTAAACCTGGCCGAATGAGCAATCCTGGCCGCATGAGTAAACCTGGCCACATGAGAAAACCTGGCCGCATGAGCAATTCTGGCCGCATGAGCAATCCTGACCGTATGAGCAAACCTGGCCGCATGAGCAATCCTGGCCGGATGAGCAAACCTGGCCGCATGAGCAAACCTGGCCGTATGAGCAATCCTGGCCGCATGAGCAAACCTGGCCGTATTAGCAATCTTGGCCGCATGGCACTTCCTGGTCGTATGGCACTTTTCTAGCCGCATGGCTTTAGCAGCCGCAGCCGCATATACTTTTACTTGCCGTTAGCCACATAAGATTATTCTCCTTGCCGCAGCTCAGCCGCAAAGACTTAATCATCTAGAGCCGCATAGACTTAATCATCTTGAGCCGCATGAGAGTTAGTTTTCTAGCCGTATATGGCTTGACATTTCTAGCCGCATGGCATTGAGCCGCATGAGACCCAATTCTTGACCGCATGTCATTGAGCCGTATGATACCTATTTGCTCGGTCACATAAACTCTAGCCCATAATACCTTTTGGCTAATTTTGTCCCGAGTTGACATTAATTAACATTGATTGTTATCTTGGCATTAATTAAAATTGATTGTTATCTTGGCATTAATTAACATTGATTGTTATCTTGATTTATAATTGATCATGCGTTCCTAGTTGGAACTAAGAGACTGGCTAGTCGTCTTATTGAATTGAATGAATAAGACACGTTCATATTAATTTTGAACTATTGCAATCGATTGGCCGATCCCGAATATTGGCATACAGGCACGTGCAGGCTTCAATTTATTTACTTTACAAAAGCAGCATGTGTACTTTATGGTCAAGGCATGATTATTCTGTGGTTAGTTTTGATTGTTGCATTACGCTATGTAAGACCTACAATATAACCGCACGGGTATCGTTGTGGAGTTGGGCATATCGTACTTTGTACGGAAGTACTCATTCTGAATGACCATGATCCACGGCATGGGATTTTACTTAATATAGAGGCTACTAAGTTAAATAAAATAATGATTACATGGAGAGAATGGATTTCCGAGTTCTTACATGGCAGCTGTCACGACCCGCACCCTAGAGTAAGGGCACGAGAAGTGGGTACGTCCAGCCTACGCCGCTGTATCGACGGTAGAACGCTGTCCTAGGTCAATCATCTAACAATATAAAAGTACATGTACAGTTTATACTCTCCGAATGGAGGTGATATAACAATATGCTGTCTCAATCACATCTAAGGTAGAAGAATGAAGAACAGATAGATAGATAGTAACTCAAAGAGAACCATAGCATAGATGAAAAAGTCTAAGTGTCTAGTACAACATAACATCCAGAATGTCAACTCCTAATACAATAAGTCTAAGAGTCTATATACCTCAACATCTCAAAATACAACACAGATGTGAGACAAAAAGATAATACATAAAGACTGTCTAGCTAAACTAGCCTAGACTACTGGGGCAACATCCTCAGCTGCAGGTGGATCCTGCTGAGGGTCCACAACATGAGTATCATCTAGTCCTGCTCCATAATAGGTAGTCACCAGGGCCTCATCCTCATCCTCTGTAATATTTTCAACAGGTCCAGTCAGGACAGGAACGAGCACAATACATCTCACGCAGTTCATATCAGGTTAGGAAATACGATACAGGCAATAGAGTAAGATACATGAACTGCTGAAAGGAAATATACGCTGTAAAAGAGATAGCTGTAATGAAATATCTACTGTATATAGAGAACTGTAAGAGACTAGTGATGTAGAGCACAAGATAGGCATGTGAATGGCTAGAATTTATACATGATTACACTACTGAGTTTGCACATGATTACACTACTTTAGAATTATTCACATGTCCACTTCTACTCCCCCGTTACCCCAATCAATACACAAGGATCTATACAAGTTACGTTATTGTACATGATATCACATGGGGCCCATGAAAGGGTGCACATGATAGTATACATGAGGGCTCAGTAAACATGAGAGTATATGATCACATGAGTGTACATGAATAATGGAAGCATAGGAGTACACGATGATAGTGAAACACACATAACATGAAGTACCCGATGCTCCCGAGGGGGATAACATCTCATTTAAAGATCCATATAGTACCAATCCGTGTTACCAACGTGACAGCAACAAGTAAAGTAATCTAGAGCGAGAAGTAAAGCCTGAACAAGTATAAAACGGTCAGAGAATGTACTCGCCTGATAACTAAATGTCTGAAGAGGATATACTGTCTGAGGAGAGGTGTATGGCTCCTAATCAGAGTAATACAAGTCACAATGTATCCACAATGGTAAAAAATGAAGTATACAATGCATACTACATGATTCTAGGTCAATCTGGTCAAACGTCAACTCTAATAGTCAAACTAGGTCACAGGAAGTCATACTAGATCACAGGTAATCAAGCTAAGTCAAATAAGGTCAAACAAAATAAATCAAGATTAGTCAAATCTAGGTTAAAATCAACCCCTGGTCAACATTCTAGCCAAACTAGTCAAATACTAGTCAACATGATCAATCTAGGTCAAATTTAGACTAACTAGGGTTTTTCGTCAAACAAAGACTAGTCAGCAAGGTGATTAAGTCAATGGTCAACTATATCTAAGTCAATACCACAAGGTTAAGGTATAACCAATACCTATACAAGTATACCACACATATATACATATATATAATACCAACCTTAATCCTATATTCAAGCTAATCCCACATTCCAATCTCAAGTCATGACTCAACTCTAAGTATCTAACTTAACCCCATACATATCTTAATCTACATAGGTCTTCCACAAAACCCAAGTCACAATAATATACTTATATATAGGTCAAACCTAAACCAACTAGTTAATAGCCTAGGGTTTAGTCAAATCTTAGTCAATAAGTCCTTCTATGTTCATCCAAGCCATTTCTAGGTCAATTTGGTCATGGTTGACCTATAGTTGACTTTGGTCAACAATGGTCAATTATCTTAGTCAAACTAGGTCTACTAGTCAAGTTAGGTCAACCAATGTCAAACTAGTCATTCTAGGTTTAATTCAAGTTCAATCTAGGTCAAGTTTGACCCTAGGTTGACTTTGGTCAACTCTTAGTCAACAAGGGTTACTAGTAGGGTTTTGGGCCATTAGGGTTAGTTGGGTTAGCCTCTAATGCCATAGGCTTGTAACCTAGGCCATAGGCTATATAACCTATAGGTTTCCTCATAAACCTATATCTATAAGTCATATATATATCTATATATATAGATATATAGTCTACCTAATACATATATATATAATATATGTGAATACTCTATAATAATACAATCACACTCACATATATATATCTTACATATATATATACATACACATAACTATATAGGCCTATAGACTAAGTATACTCATATATCATATAGGTACCTATATATAGATACCATATATATATATATCATATATATATATATATATATATATATATATATATATATATATATATAACTTATATATATATTACATATATATAGAGAGACATAGAGAGGGGAACATAGAGTGAGAGAGAGAGTGAAAGAGAGAGACAGTGAGAGAGTGTGAGGTCTGGACAGAGAAAGGGGGGATGTTCCAGGTTCTGGAACCCAAACCCAGACCCAAACACACACACACAGCCTACATATATACATACATATGTATATATATACAACTACACATATATATAACCAAATACTCCCAAAATTGACCCACACTCACATATACATATATACTACACATATACATACTAAAATACACTAATACAATGTATAAATCACATCAAAAATCGATTTGAAACTCACCCTTAAAATCTGGAAAAAAAACCCCAAAACAGGATACTGTGGACTGTGCATTTCGAAAACAGGGTAACTCGATTTACACCCTCTAAAACGAGCTAAGACTCGATCCTATGGGTTGGTAACTGACACCCCACACATATCCTAGTATCCTAGGTGCCTGACACGACACCACGACACGGTTTTGCGTGTCCAAACTCACAAAACAACCACTCGGGTAAACACTGATACACCGTGCAATGTCACAGCGTCGTGCACGCGTGCACTTAGCTCTAGGACACGACACACGTGTCTAGAAGTCTCGTGCACGTGTGGGTAGGTTCACCTAGGGTTGGTCTAGGATTTAGGTAGCCTGACTCGTGTCCACGTGTCCTCAGGACACGGCACGAACTCTGTATCAGTCGAAGAAAATCGACTGATACTCAGTGTTCTGCACCGCGTCGTACATGGGTTCTCGTGTCTCGTGGACACGACACGAGCCACGTGGGGCCTCGTGGTTATGTCCACGTGTAGCCCACATGATGGGCTACACACTCGTGCAAACACGAGGTGTCGAAGTGTCGTGTCCGCGCGATACGAGACGCGCAAAGTGGACTCTGTACGTGCGTGCACTATCAGTGCACGACCAGTGCACGTGTCCTCGTGTCCTCGATACGACACGAGGTATCCTGAAAGTTTAGGGGTGTGTGCGCAGACACAGCCCCCTTGTGTCCACCAATTTTGGTGTGTCCTAGTGGCCTGTGTAGTGAGAACTAAGGGGGTGGTAGCAGGGGATTTTCTGTGACAGTGTGCAGTACAAATCCGTGAGTTCGTGTCCGATTTGGACACGAACACGACACAGTCTTGTGTTCAGTCCAGTGGGGTTGTGACCTAGGTGTCTAGGGCTACCCAAAAACATATTTTGTTTCACATAATAACAAGGTTTAATCCTAAGTGGCATTTCACCAAACATAGGTTTTCAAACATGGATACGTGTCCGATACGGACACCAAATCAACTCTAACCTTCACCAAATTTTACCCACAGTACCCTAGTACCTAGATGCATGCATACATGAAGAAAAATCAGAGTTTTAACTAAGTTTAAGAGCATTTACCTATTGATGCAATTTCCAAGGAAAACTCAATAAGAGGGGGGTGTGTCCTATCCACTTGTTGGTGTCCAAGTCCTTGTGTCCAGCTTGCTAGCCTCCCTTAGCACCCTCTAGGTTGTAGGAACCCAATGCAAAAGACTAGGGTGAATTTGGATCAATATAGCTCAAGTTATGTAGGTTTGAAGAGAAATGGAATTTCTAGGAATTAAATTCATGTAAATCATTCATGAATTAATTCAAGGGATTTTATAGGTTTGTAGGCTGCCAAAGGGGGGGTCCTTGGCTGCCATGGGGGGGTAGGGGAGGTGTCCTTGGCTTTCTTCTAGGCTAAGGCTTGGACTTGTGTAAAGGGGTTGGATATTTTGAGTGTTTTTGGTAAAATATCTAAAAAGTAATATCTAGATATTTAACCCACTTTATCCTATGACTAATATCTATCCCCTTATCATTCTAGGTTAGTAACTAACCTCTAGATTAGTGCTAAACTAGGTTAGAAGCTAACATGACACTAATCAACTAATTAAATAATAATAAATCACATAATCCAAATAATTCCTAGAAAATTACCAAAATACCCTTTAGGCCAAAAATCACTAATTTGGTGTTCTAGGCCTATGGCTAAGCTCTCATGGTCATGGCAACTTCTAGGTTAGAGAAAACTAGGGTTTACACTAAGTTATACTAACCAAAATCACAAAGTCATAAGTCATGACTTAGCATGACTTAGATAATGGTTTAATCACACTAATAATCACTATAAAATTATACCATGACTACAATACCACTAATAAATAATAAAAATAATAAATTTTCAAAAATCCTCAATTTTAGAAAATAGGGTGTTACAAGTCTACCCTCCTTAGAAGAATTTCGTCCTCGAAATTTAGATGGTCGTACTCCTCCTAGGTCAAACCCCCAACAATCAGGGTCGAAGCTACTACCTAGCAACATGCAAGGTCAACAAGCAAAATATGGGTAGTAGACCTATACTGGGTCATGTCCAAAAATTGGTTGGCAGTTTCAGGTCATAAGGTGTCCTTAATTCAAATCGAATTCAAAGGTAACTCCATGGGGTAAATCAGGATGGAGCCTCGGGTCAGGAAAATCGTACTAAGCAATGAGGCACACGATGGTATGCCTGAGTGGGACACTAAGGTCATGGGTGTAGTATGTCATGTCTAGGTTACGTATGTGAAATTAGTTTTGAGAAAACAACTAGTCTTGTGTTCCAAATTTAAAAGTCACGGTAATGTCTACGGTGATCATAATTTAGAGTGGGAAAGGTCTATGGCCTAAATCGAACCAAAAATCGTGATAAAATAGTGGTATCAGGGGGACAGGTTAAATGGAACAGTCTGTGGTCTCATCTAGGTGCACTAGTCATTCTAGATCAATATTGTCCTATGGTATCAAAATGTTCAAGCAATCTAAGGTGTCCAAATTTGGGAAGGTAAGGAAACAACAATCATCAAGACTATAGGGTCGTCTACCCTCCTATATGAAAATGGGTCATTAACAAGTGAGAAATCATTAAAGTTACCATTCCATAAAAGAAAATTGAAAATTTAGGTACAAACAATCACAAATAGATTTTAGTCTTGACACGATCTAAGTTGATCAATTTTAGGATAAATCGAGATTGGGCAAGATGGGAAATTAATGAAATCAAGTATGAGCACGAGCATCCAATGATGAAGATCCAGGTCATGATTAAATTTAATCCAACTGGTTATGAATACGAGGTTCATAGGTGATAAAATAATTCCAAGGAGAATTGTCAAGGCTGTTGTGGATAAGATTCTAGGGTAAGTTTAACTGTGTCTCTATCCACGTAGATTAATATATGAAAAAGCGAACCAAAACGCAATAGGTTGATCAGACCATCATGCACCGGTTCTGATTAGATAATATATTAGTGGGTGTACACCCAATAAAATATATCATGATCAAGCTCGAAAGGATAAGCTTGTAAAACTTAAGGATAAATTTATAGCATAAGATATAAGTAAGGGTGGAAATGATGAAAGAAGATAAATAGTCCAAGATTCTTAACCAATCGGGTCAAGCATTCAAGGTAAGGTACAAGGTTAAGTATTTGAGGGTTCAAGCAGAACACCATCACATACCAGGTCGAAAGAATTGAGCCAAGGTGGATCTCTAACTGAAATAAGAATTAATTTAGTATCATGGCAGAGGTTATAGTTTAGCCATTTGACCAAAAAATTATATCAAGAAAATAGAGTACAAGGAGACGGATTTTAGTAGGACATGGAATACCTACATGAAGGTAGGCTAGTCTAGGTCTTACATGTGAAGTTGTTGGGAGATAACAGCTAGTATTATACTCTGAATATCTAAGTCACGGTAAAGGACGTCCAAGGATCTAGAATAGAAAGTGGGAGTTCGAGACGTGACAAATTGATGCAAAAATTGAAGAAGATCAAATTAACTCATGAAATAAAATTAATCAGGAATCTAGTAATTAATTTAGGAACACAGTCCTAGGGATAGATAAGCTACTAGATGAATATAGTTAGGGTTCGATCAAATCATAGGTCAAGGTTAGAAGGTCTCAATAAGTCTTGATTTGAGGAAATGTCGAGTAAGTCAGGTTTGGGATACAATCACATAGTTTGGTAGAAAAAAGTTTAAGCAAGATGCAGAATAGAGGGGACAGTTTATTTCAAGGGTAAGCAATTAGCAAGAGAATTAGATGGCAAGAAACAGATAAAAATTTTCTCATAAATGTGATTGAGTACCTTAAAATAAAAGATATTAATCTAACACTAAGAAATTAAAATCAACAACAAAAAAAAATTTTAAAATCATAAACTAACACCAGGATTCAAAGTTCTACAGTAAATCCTCCAAAATCAAATTCAATCAAGGGAAAAGGAGTTTAAATCGTAATTTCAAATGAGATTCTCAAGGGTCATCCCAGGAATCTCTCAAAGTATCCTAGCAGTGATTGAGTATCCACTCTCTCTAAGCCTATTCCTCAAATCCTATCGCAGGCTGTAGTGATACTCTAGTTCGAATACCACTACATAAACTCGACCTGTATGGGCCACCACTAAAAATGTGTCACGACCCGCACCCTAGAGTAAGGGCACGAGAAGTGGGTACGTCCAGCCTACGCCGCAGTATCGGCGGTAGAACGCTGTCCTAGGTCAATCATCTAACAATATAAAAGTACATGTACAGTTTATACTCTCCGAATGGAGCTGATATAACAATATGCTGTCTCAATCACATCTAAGGTAGAAGAATGAAGAACAGATAGATAGATAGTAACTCAAAGAGAACCATAGCATAGATGAAAAAGTCTAAGTGTCTCGTACAACATAACATCCAGAATGTCAACTCCTAATACAATAAGTCTAAGAGTCTATATACCTCAACATCTCAAAATACAACACAGATGTGAGACAAAAAGATAATACCGAAAGACTGTCTAGCTAAACTAGTCTAGACTACTGGGGCAACATCCTCAGCTGCAGGTGGATCCTGCTGAGGGTCCACAACATGAGTATCATCTAGTCCTGCTCCATAATAGGTAGTCACCAGGGCCTCATCCTCATCCTCTGTAATATTTTCAATAGGTCCAGTCAGGATAGGAACGAGCACAATACATCTCACGCAGTTCATATCAAGTTAGGAAATACGATACAGGCAATAGAGTAAGATATATGAACTGCTGAAAGGAAATATACGCTGTAAAAGAGATAGCTGTAATGAAATATCTACTGTATATAGAGAACTGTAAGTGACTAGTGATGTAGAGCACAAGATAGGCATGTGAATGGCTAGAATTTATACATGATTACACTACTGAGTTTGCACATGATTACACTACTTTGGAATTATTCACATGTCCACTTCTACTCCCCCGTTACCCCAATCAATACACAAGGATCTATACAAGTTACATTATTGTACATGATATCACATGGGGCCCATGAAAGGGTGCACATGATAGTATACATGAGGGCTCAGTAAACATGAGAGTACATGATCACATGAGTGTACATGAATAATGGAAGCATAGGAGTATATGATGATAGTGAAACAAATATAACATGAAGTACCCGATGCTCCCGAGGGGGATAACATCTCATGTAAAGATCCATATAGTACCAATCCGTGTTACCAACGTGACAGCAACAAGTAAAGTAATCTAGAGCGAGAAGTAAAGCCTGAACAAGTATGAAACGGTCAGAGAATGTACTCGCCTGATAACTGAATGTCTGAAGAGGATATACTGTCTGAGGAGAGGTGTATGGCTCCTAATCAGAGTAATACAAGTCACAATGTATCCACAATGGTAAAAAATAAAGTATACAATACATACTACATGATTCTAGGTCAATCTGGTCAAACGTCAACTCTAATAGTCAAACTAGGTCACAGGAAGTCATACTAGATCATAGGTAATCAAGCTAAGTCAAATAAGGTCAAACAAAATAAATCAAGATTAGTCAAATCTAGGTTAAAATCAACCCCTGGTCAACATTCTAGCCAAACTAGTCAAATACTAGTCAACATGATCAATCTAGGTCAAATTTAGACTAACTAGGGTTTTGGGTCAAACAAAGACTAGTCAGCAAGGTGATTAAGTCAATGGTCAACTATCTAAGTCAATACCACAAGGTTAAGGTATAACCAATACCTATACAAGTATACCACACATATATATACATATATATAATACCAACCTTAATCCTATATTCAAGCTAATCCCACATTCCAATCTCAAGTCATGACTCAACTCTAAGTATCTAACTTAACCCCATACATATCTTAATCTACATAGGTCTTCCACAAAACCCAAGTCATAATAATATACTTATATATAGGTCAAACCTAAACCAACTAGTTAATAGCCTAGGGTTTAGTCAAATCTTAGTCAATAAGTCCTTCTATGTTCATCCAAGCCATTTCTAGGTCAATTTGGTCATGGTTGACCTATAGTTGACTTTGGTCAACAATGGTCAATTATCTTAGTCAAACTAGGTCTACTAGTCAAGTTAGGTCAACCAATGTCAAACTAGTCATTCTAGGTTTAATTCAAGTTCAATCTAGGTCAAGTTTGACCCTAGGTTGACTTTGGTCAACTCTTAGTCAACAAGGGTTACTAGTAGGGTTTTGGGCCATTAGGGTTAGTTGGGTTAGCCTCTAATGCCATAGGCTTGTAACCTAGGCCATAGGCTATATAACCTATAGGTTTCCTCATAAACCTATATCTATAAGTCATATATATATATATATATATATATATATATATATATATATATATATATATATATATATATATATATATATATCTATATCTATATATATAGATATATAGTCTACCTACTACATATATATATAATATATGTGCATACTCTATAATAATACAATCACACTCACATATATATATCTTACATATATATATATACATACACATAACTATATAGGCCTATAGACTAAGTATACTCATATATCATATAGGTACCTATATAGATACCATATATATATATCATATATATATATATATATATATATATATATATATATATATATATATATATATATATATATATATATATATATATATATATATATAAAACTTATATATATTACATATATATAGAGAGACATAGAGAGGGGAACATAGAGTGAGACAGAGAGTGAAAGAGAGAGACAGTGAGAGAGAGTGAGGTCTGGACAGAGAAAGGGGGGGATGTTCCAGGTTCTGGAACCCAAACCCAGACCCAAACACACACACACAGCCTACATATATACATACATATGTATATATATACAACTACACATATATATAACCAAATACTCCCAAAATTGACCCACACTCACATATACATATATACTACACATATACATACTAAAATACACTAATACAATGTATAAATCACATCAAAAATCGATTTGAAACTCACCCTTAAAATCTGGAAAAAAAAACCCAAAACAGGATACTGTGGACTGTGCATTTCGAAAACAGGGTAACTCGATTTACACCCTCTAAAACGAGCTAAGACTCGATCCTATGGGTTGGTAACTGACACCCCACACATACCCTAGTATCCTAGGTGCCTGACATGACACCACGACACGGTTTTGCGTGTCCAAACTCACAAAACAACCACTCGGGTAAACACTGATACACTGTGCAATGTCACAGCGTCGTGCACGCGTGCACTTAGCTCTAGGACACGACACACGTGCCTAGAAGTCTCGTGCACGTGTGGGTAGGTTCGCCTAGGGTTGGTCTAGGGTTTAGGTAGCCTGACTCGTGTCCACGTGTCCTCAGGACACGGCACGAACTCTGTATCAGTCGAAGAAAATCGACTGATACTCAGTATTCTGCACCGCGTCGTGCATGGGTTCTCGTGTCTCGTGGACACGACACGAGCCACGTGGGGCCTCGTGGTCATATCTACGTGTAGCCCACATGATGGGCTACACACTCGTGCAAACACGAGGTGTCGAAGTGTTGTGTCCGCACGATACGAGATGCGCGAAGTAGACTCTGTGCGTGCGTGCACTGTCAGTGCACGACCAGTGCACGTGTCCTCGTGTCCTCGATATGACATGAGGTGTCCTGAAAGTTTAGGGGTGTGTACGCAGACACAGCCCCCTTGTGTCCACCAATTTTGGTGTGTCCTAGTGGCCTGTGTAGTGAGAACTAAGGGGGTGGTAGCAGGGGATTTTCTGTGACAGTGTGCAGTACAAATCCGTGAGTTCATGTCCGATTTGGACACGAACACGACACAGTCTTGTGTTCAGTCCAGTGGGGTTGTGACCTAGGTGTCTAGGGCTACCCAGAAACATATTTTATTTTACATAATAACAAGGTTTAATCCTAAGTGGCATTTCACCAAACATAAGTTTTCAAACATGGATACGTGTCCGATACGGACACCAAACCGACTCTAACCTTCACCAAATTTTACCCACAGTACCCTAGTACCTAGATGCATGCATACATGAAGAAAAATCAGAGTTTTAACTAAGTTTAAGAGCATTTACCTATTGATGCAATTTCCAAGGAAAACTCAATAAGAGGGGGGGTGTGTCCTATCCACTTGTTGGTGTCCAAGTCCTTGTGTCCAGCTTGCTAGCCTCCCTTAGCACCCTCTAGGTTGTAGGAACCCAATGCAAAAGACTAGGGTGAATTTGGATCAATATAGCTCAAGTTATGTAGGTTTGAAGAGAAATGGAATTTCTAGGAATTAAATTCATGTAAATCATTCATGAATTAATTCAATGGGATTTTATAGGTTTGTGGGCTGCCAAAGGGGGGGTCCTTGGCTGCCATGGGGGGGTAGGGGAGGTGTCCTTGGCTTTCTTCTAGGCTAAGGCTTGGACTTGTGTAAAGGGGTTGGATATTTTGAGTGTTTTTGGTAAAATATCTAAAAAGTAATATCTAGATATTTAACCCACTTTATCCTATGACTAATATCTATCCCCTTATCATTCTAGGTTAGTAACTAACCTCTAGATTAGTGCTAAACTAGGTTAGAAGCTAACATGACACTAATCAACTAATTAAATAATAATAAATCACATAATCCAAATAATTCCAAATAATTCCTAGAAAATTACCAAAATACCCTTTAGGCCAAAAATCACTAATTTGGTGTTCTAGGCCTATGGCTAAGCTCTCATGGTCATGGCAACTTCTAGGTTAGAGAAAACTAGGGTTTACACTAAGTTATACTAACCAAAATCACAAAGTCATAAGTCATGACTTAGCATGACTTAGATAATGGAATAATCACACTAATAATCACTATAAAATTATACCATGACTACAATACCACTAATAAATAATAAAAATAATAAATTTTCAAAAATCCTTAATTTTAGAAAATAGGGTGTTACAGCAGCCCTCTTTGGGACTATTAGTGCCCGACAGGCCGGCTGGTTCCCACAGATACTGTAAATCTGCCACACGGATAGAGAGCGATATCTGCTTATATTATTTATTATATATTGATGACGGGCGTCCCCTGGGACTCGTCTAATTTATGATTGGCGCAATTGATTGATTGGGTAGACTAGCCTTGCTTGCACATAGTAAGAACTGAGGAATCCCTTATTGCATATTTCCAGGTGAACTTGGAACTCACAGTAGCAAGCCGTAGTAGTTGTATGGCCGTTTAAGTTGACTTGTTTGTGTACTGTACCTACTCTGTTAACTAACTGAGATGATCAGAATGTCAGGACATGATGGGCCAACTTCTGTCCTTGTTTGGTTGGGAGGTTGGTTCAAAGTGTCGTGATGTTATGTGAATCCCAGTAGCAAGCAGAGATCTATATATCATATTATCATATTCTCTTATTACTAGTTTTAATTCCTCATATCGTGCTTCATTGCGGTACTTGCTATTAGAGGTCTAACCTCTCTGGTTTTGCATGGCCAGATTTAGAGCCGGTCCCCGAGGACTCAGCTTACTTCCACCTCCAAGATGGTCAATACTAGAGGGATGATCGCAGGAGGACTCGAGTGGGTTCCTTACTTTTCTGCTCGTTTTGTTACTTACTTTATACTTTACCGTTTGGCACCGGCATGTTAGTCAGATCGTCTTGTGCTTACTTTTACATAATTGTAACTAAGTCAGGCTGCAGCTGATAACAATTGTGTAAACTTTACTACATCATCTGGCTATGTTTTGTAAAGCCAGATGTCAAGAACATTTTGACTAAGTATTTGGGATGCCTTACTGTTTTATCTCACATGTTCTCTATTACTGTTTCTTGTTTGAATGATTGAGACAATAGATGTGAAGTGACCATAGTAAGACTTTCATGTAGTATGTACCCCCTTGTCTTTTAGACAACATTGATCGTATTATACGGTATTCATCTACCCGTAATACGTAGCTGGCTGAGTTATTCCCCCGCTCTCCTGTATTCTGGTTCTGGGACATGACAAGGTTTTAATGGTGGCCCATGCATGTCTGATTTCAGACTTGTAGGGTATTTTGATTTATAGGATGTCTCAATCACACATGTTTCCCCTTGATCTCATGATTCGTTACTCCCGACTCTAGCTTGACATTCCGGTATCCTTCGACTTGATTGATCTTTCATGTCCGGTCGTTTGATTGTTCTCTTATCCTTTTTCTTAGGGGCACTTCGTCCGCATCTGTCAGGACTGGACAGCAACAACAAGGGCAACATGGGCAACATGACTAGGTTGGTCAGCAACAAGGGCCAGTACTACCTCAAGAGGCTATCCAAGAAGAAGTGATAGTGGAACGAGCAGCTGGACCGCAGCATCCGGAGGTTCCAACACCGCCAATAGTTCTACCTACTCCTGTGAAAGTGGACACACCAGCCCTTCTGGAGATCATGAGAGGGATGATGGATACTCAGCAACATCAGATGTTAGCCCAGCAGCGCATGCACGCTCAGTTGCAAGAGCAGAATGTGCTACTCAACCAAGGATTGCAGACGACTTTGGAAAGAGGGACGAGGACGGATTCAGAAGCATCAACCAGGTTTTGCAAGTACAACCCCTGCCGTTTCGAGGGCACGAAAGATGTCATCTCAGCAGATGCGTGGCTTAAGGATATTAAGGCTATTCTGACGACGGCTAAGGTGCCGGCGGAAGAACGTGTGGATCAAGTGAAGTTGTTACTTCAGGATCTCACACGTGATTGGTGGGAATCAGAGGAAGTGGGCATCAAACGTCCCGTTGTTTGGGACAATTTTACTGCAAGATTCAAGACGAAGTACTATGGAGTTGTGGCGCAGTTTGAGCTATAACAGAAGTTTATCAACCTCAAGCAGGCCGACAAGATAGTAGATGCTTATGCAGCGGAGTTCTGCAGATTGAGTAGGTTCGCCCCAGAGATGGTAACAACGGAGAGCCAGAGGGCTATGAGGTTCCAGCAAGGATTTCATATTGAGCTCTTGCAATTGATAGAGGGGCACAACTACCAGACTTTCGATAAAGTGTTGACGGTAACTCGAAGGCATGAGATCACCATTCAGAGGATCACGGCAAGGACTGGAGGTCAGAAGAGATCCCACAGTCAGATTGAAGGAGGAGGGGGAGTAGCTCCCCGAACAACAGCACCGTCCCTTGGCGTTCGCATTCATGATGTGGCAAGCGAGGGCCAACACCACCAACAAGACAGCATCAGCAACAACAGTAACAGAGAAAGAACCAGCAACCCCCAGTGGGCTGTACTTATTATGGGAAGGTAGGGCATACTAGAGATGTGTGTCGGACATTGAACGGGCAGTGTTTGATATGTGGAAGTCCAGATCATCGGGTTACCACCTGTCCTATGAATTCGAGATCAGGAGGACCGATACAACAATTTCCTGCTCTGCCAGCACCAGGGGCAGGCCAGTATCTAGGACCAGCGGTGGTAGTGAGACCGTTGGCACAGCGCTCGTTTATGTCGCAGGCTCAGATATTTCGGCAGTAGGGACCGCCGATGCAGCAACAGCATAGACCACCCCAGCATCACCAAGGTAGAGGCCAGCAGCAGCACCAGGCTAGGCCTCAGCATAGGAACCAATAAGGAGGTTGAGGGCAGGCATTCACTCTGTCCTTGGAAGAGGCACTGGCATCGGGAGATGTTGTAGCAGGTAACATTCTCGTCGCCTCCTGCAGTAGCATTGTTTGATTCGGTAGCATCACACTCATTAATATCTGCATAATTTGCGACATGGCTAGGAATGGAGTTCGAGGCATTGCCAGGGAGGTTGAATATACTCACTGGTAATGGGCTCGTAGGAGTTAGTAGGATTATTCTAGCGTGTAGCATTGTAGTTTGCGGGCATTCCTTACCCGTCCGGTTGATAGAATTTTCTATTGGAAATTTCGACGTTATCTTAGGCATGGACTGGCTGAAAGACAGTCATGCGACAATAGATTGTCGTAGAGGGAGTGTATCTTTTGATATTCCCGGCATAAAGCGGTTCACCTTAGTTAGATCAGTGGCAACTCAACAAGAGTAGGAAGTGGTAACGGCAATGGAAGAAGTTCAAGTTCCGAAGGTAGTTGAAGAGTTTCTAGATGTATTTCTCGAAGAACTTCCAGGTCTACCACCGGTTAGAGATATTAAGTTCAGTATAGAATTGGCACCCGGGACTAAACCGATATCATATCGAGTTTACAGAATGGCGGATTCAGAGCAGGCCAAGGTATATCAGCACATAGAAGAACTAAAGGAGAAGAAGTTCATTCAAGCTAGCATATCACCATGGACAGCACCAGTAGTACTTGTGGGGAAGAAGGATGGATCATCCAGATTGTGCATTGACTACAGGAAGCTTAACGCGGTAACCATAAAGAACAAGTACCCATTACCCAGGATCGACGACTTGTTTGATCAGTTGAGCAGAGCTAGAGTTTTCTCCAAGATAGATCTTCGTTCAGGGTATCATCAAGTGAGGGTTCAGAAGGAGGATATTCCCAAGATAGCATTCAGGTCGAAGTATGGGCATTATGAATTCTTAGTAATGCCCTTTGGTTTGACCAATGCTCCAGCAATATTTATGGATTTAATGAACCGCATCTTTATGCCATACTTAGATCAATTTGTCGTTGTGTTTCTTGACAACATTCTCGTATACTCTGCTAGTAAAGAGGAGCACGAAGACCACCTCTGAAAAGTGTTACAGGTTCTGAGAGAGAACCAGTTGTATGCCAAGCTCAGCAAGTGTGAGTTTTGGACGGATCACATTTCAATCTTGGAGCACATCATATCAGGAGCTGGAGTAGCAGTGGATCCCAAGAAGGTAGAAGCAGTAGAAAGTTGGCCAGTACCCAAGACCGTAGCAGATGTACAAAGTTTCTTGGGATTAGCAGGATATTACAGAAGGTTCGTATCAGACTTTGCGAGACTTTCAGTACCCATGACCCGCTTGACACGGAAGGTCGTGCCATTCGTCTGGTCGACAGAATGCCAGACATCATATGAGACTTTGAAGCAGAAGTTCATATCAGCATCTATTCTTACATTACCTGTGAGCCCCTGTTTTTCAAAATCTATTTAATTAGTGTTAATTAACTGTTAATGTCATTTTTAGTCTTAAAATATTTATTATGATTTTTAGGAAATTTTCTAGAATTTTTTTAAATAATTTTTAATGAGTTTTAAATACAAAAATACTATTTTGCAATTTCCTAAAATGTTTTAATTAAGTTTTGCAATTAATTAGAATTGTTTTTATATCAATTTGTAATTTTTAAATTGTTTTAATGTAGTTTTGTAATTTTTACAATTGTTTAGATATCGGTTTACAAATTCTTATTTGTTTTATGCAAATTTTATTTGCATTTATTACTGCGGGAACCTATTATGTAATTTCCTAATTCTGGGGGACCTAAGTGCTAAACTACCTACCCACCCCCGACGACTGCCCCGGCTGCCCCGACGACCGACCTACGCTGCCCCCGCCATTTCCGGCCAGCGCGATAGCCCCCGACCGCCTCGACCCCCTATTTAAACTCCCCCTCTCCCCCTGAACCAAACCCTAACCCTAAAACTCCCCTACGACCGACGACGACCCCTTTCTTCCCCGACAAACACCCAAACCCTAACCCTACTCCGGCGACCCCCAGCGCAGCCCTACCGCCGAGCACCACCGCCCGCGACCACCACCATTTAGTTCGCCGTGCTGAGCCGCGCCCAGCGCCACCGCAGCGCCTTGACCACGACGCCGGAACAGGCCGATCGCCACCCCGACTTCCACCGCTACGACCGGACACGTGAGTGACTGTGTGATTCTCGTGTCGCATGTGTCCAAGTTTTGGGTAAGTGGTTCGCCTAGGCACGACGAGTTCAGCACGGTGCTCGGACACGTGCGTATCGTGTCCTGGGACTGTGCATGGCCTTCGACACGATAATAACTGTATCCTGAACTGTCTGGACACAGGACGTTTTTTTTATTATTATTTATTAACCTAACCTAAAATAAAACTAACCTAATCCTATTCCTAACACAACGGGCCAACTGGCCCACTGGCCAGCCCGAACAAGTTAAATCCCCCCCCCCCCCTCTGGCTGGCTGAGTTCGAGCCCCCCTTTACAGTTTCTTTTTTTTCTTTTCTTTTTCTATTTCTTTTTTCAGTTTTATATATATATTTATATATATATGTATATATATATATTAGTATATATATATATGTATATATACTGTATTTTAGCAGTATTTTATATATATGTATATATATTTTTATGCTTAATAAAATCTTATATATTTATTTGTATTTATATACATATATGTATATATGTATATATCTTCATATGTATATATATATTTATGCTATATATATATATATATATATATATATATATATATATATATATATATATATATATATATATATATATATACAATATTAGTATATGTATATATATGTACTTTTATAATTAAGTATTTTCCTTATATATATATATATATGTACTTTTAGGACATATATATGTATATTTTCACTATGCATAATTTTACCATATTAAAATAATAATATTTATTTTGCACTATTACCAACTTATATTTTTATTGTATTTAAATTACTGCAACCGTTTGATGTCCAAGCCTAGCATGGGTATTTGGGCTCAAATGTGTTTTCACACATTCAAGACCTGTACAAGTCATATTGGACTTGATTCATGGCCTTGGGTCCTGTATTTGAACTTTGGTTCAAATTATATACATGGACAAAATACGCAGATAATTAATTATTATTGTGCATAGCTGTTTTATGATTTTCTAAAAATACTCAGAGTGTTGCTAAAATTGTGGAAAAAATAGTTTTTAGATACTTTGTTAAGTTGGCTAATTTAGTATAATTTTTGTAGTATTTAATTTACTATTTTGCCACTAGTTTGGCATATGAAACCAAAACTCACTTTCTGTATACTTAGGAAAACTGATTTTTATAAAATACTTGTACTGGTTAATAAATTCCAGAAAAATTATAATTAATTTCTATGATTAACAAGGATCACTTTGGTACTTTACTTTAAGAAAAACTAGACTTTTTGTCTATCTCAAAAATTGTTAGAACACAATGATCTTTTGATTTATTTATTGATTAATTACGACTTGTAGCTTTTTGTGTTATTTGGAGTTTTAGTCATATTGAACCCCATCCCTCACTAGTGTAAAGACCCTGGAATGTTAGTTAACATAGTGTGTCACCCCCACATTGGTCTCCTAGTCCAAGTCATTATTTTGGCTAGGTGCCCAGTCACAAGTCGTGTCACACCAGTTTAGTGTTCTAGTATTTTAGCTTAGTGTAAAAGCTAAGTTATTGCATTTATTTCTACAGTGACGAGTTACTGGACATCCATAGCATTGTTATCGCAGCTTGTTTTGTTTTGCTTTGCTAGAGGCAAGTACTTTCTACGAACTTTACATACTGCTATAAAACCATAAAACTGTGAATCACCAACCATGTTAAATGCTGATCCTTGGGGTAGCAAGTTAGAACTTTACATGTTGTATTACTTTCAGTCTCTATCATGTTTATACCGTATTTCATATCTCTCACGTGTTTAAATACGGGTTAAGAGGAAACTGCTAGTAGTGTACGTGATCATGACCCCCTTCTCCGTATGTATTTACCGAGCACCGTTACATTCTATATGTATCTGTGTCGTATGTCTGGTCCCGCGTTTGTGTATGGATATACACCGATGCCGTTATGTGTACGTATGTGCACATCAAAAAATTGATATGTACCGCTGTACATCCTGATTACCTATTGACTGATCACTCACCTACTACAGTTTAAACTTTTAATATAAATCTATTGTCATGATGAAATACACCTAAAACTAAACCAACATGATATGTCATTTCCTTTCATCACATGATCAGTATTATATGTTTGCTAGATTTAGTACTTGCTCCCGTCCTGACAGGATAACGTTGTAGGTGTCCTTACTGAGGAGGAGTTACTCTGCGACTCATACTATGGAGTTACTGTCGAGGACCCAGCTCTGCTTTACGAGGATGTTCCTGCGGGGAACCTCGCCTAGATGTCCTTGTTTACTTAGACTTTTGAGAGTAGACATGTATTAGACTATATCATTTTGTAACTGGACATGTATCCAGTTTTACATTACAGTTTACTTGTACTTGGACATCTTACTATATATGACGACTTTTGTGTTTGGAGCATTTATGATTCTTCTTCACTTATAGAACTGTTAGCACTTTTAGTCTTATCCTGTTGTCTCTAGAACAGCTTACTACGTTTTATCTCAGCGTAGGCTGGGTATGCCTCGGCCTGGCCCAACAATTTGGGTAGTGGGTCGTGACATTACCGGTTGGACCCGAAGGTTTTACTGTATATTATGATGCGTCAGGTAAAGGACTTGGATGTGTCCTCATGCAACATGGGAAGGTAATAGCGTATGCATCTAGGCAGCTTCGGGACCACGAGAAGAATTATCCAACTCATGATTTAGAGTTGGCGGCAGTAGTATTTGCTTTGAAGCTATGGAAGCATTACTTGTACGATGATCGAGTAGACATGTACACAGACCACAAAAGTCTGAAGTACATCTTTACTCAGAAGGAGCTGAACATGAGACAGAGAAGATGGTTAGAGTTGATCAAGGATTACGACGTGGAGCTTCAGTATCATCCAGGCAAGGCTAATGTGGTAGCAGATGCTCTTAGCAGGAGAGGCGGCACATTTATGTTGACAACACAAAAGCACATTTTAGAAGACCTTCAGGAGATGGGCATCGAAGTTGTACTTCCTAGTGATGTAGGAATTCTGGCGAGTCTACAAGTTCAATCCGACTTAGTAGACAGGATCAAGACAGCACAGGCACAGGACCCAAGGATTCAGAAGCTTAGGGCAGAATTTGAGTCAGGACTCAAAAAGGAGATGCAAATCCATGAAGATGGTACACTTAGGTTTGGATCACGTCTATGTGTGCCTAGTGGAGATATTAGACAGGAGGTTATGACAGAAGCCCACAGTTTTCAGTATTCTATACACCCTGGAGGAACCATGATGTACCAAGATATCAAGCAGCACTTCTGGTGGAACGGAATAAAGAAGGAGATAGCTAGATTCGTTTTCCGTTGCTTGGTATGTCAGCAAGTGAAGGCAGAACAGCAGAGGCCAGCTGGATTATTACAACCGCTTCATATTCCAGAATGGAAATGGGAACATATAACCATGGACTTTGTGACCGGTTTACCGAGATCACCAAGTGGTAAAGACGCTATTTGGGTGGTAGTAGATCGGCTTACAAATATGGCACATTTTTTTCCTTTCAGAGCAGGACAATCTACAGAAAAGTTGGCAGAGTTGTATATGCAACAGATAGTCAGGCAGCTTGGAGTCCATGTCAGTATTGTGTCAGACAGAGATACCCACTTTACATCATATTTTTGGAAGAGTTTACATCATAGTCTGGGTACCAAGTTAAGATTTAGCACGGCTTACCATCCACAGACGAACGAGCAATTAGAAAGAATAATTCAGACTTTAAAAGATATGTTGCGAGCTTGTATCCTAGATTTTGGAGGATCTTGGGAGAGCCACCTGCACTTAGTCGAGTTTTCGTACAACAACAGTTATCAAGCTAGTATCCAGATGGCGCCACTTGAAGCACTAAATGGTAAGAAGTGTAGGTCGCCACTAGCATGGGATGATATCGGGGAGAGAAAGATGCTAGGCCCATAAATGATTGTCCAGACAGTTGAAGTGGTCAAGGGAATTAAAGAGCGACTTCGAGTTGCGTAGGATCAGCATCGTCATTGGGCGGACCAGCATCATAGGCCGTTAGAATTTTTTGTTGGGGACCACGTGTTCTTGCGGATCTCACCTACTCGTGGGGTCATTAGATTTGGCGCTCGCGGGAAGTTGAGTCCGCGGTATGTAGGCCCATTTGTTATCCTTGATAGGATAGGCGATGTTGCTTATCGTTTATCCCTTCTACCTTCGTTACGAGAGGTACATGATATGTTCCATGTATCTCAGTTGCATAGGTATGTATCGGACCCAAGCCATATCTTTGATCATTCTGAGCTGGTTGTTGGTACCAACCTGTCTTACGAGTTACAGTCTGTGTCCATTTTGGACTGAAGAGAGAAGATACTCAGGAACCGAACAATTAGCCTTGTCCGGGTTGCTTGGGGTCATCACTCTTTAGGGGAGTCAACGTAGAAACGTGAGGATGATATTCGATCACGGTATCCACACCTGTTTGACTCACAAGGTATATTTTTTTCGTATACTTTGATGGTCTCAACTCCTCATACTTGTCACCTTATGGATAGAACTGCTTGATGTTGTAGATTGTTAAATATAGATATGTTACTTGTTATTGTCATTGTAAAATGATTGCTTGCTCCAATTACTTGTACTTAGATTTGTTTAGCTCTGATGTTTCTATCCTGCTTGGATTTGAAATTCCGAGGACAGAATTTTTCTAAGGAGGGTAGAGATGTCACTTCTCGTTCCCAGAATACGTATTTTAATACATATACTGCTTGAATGTATTTATTTAATATTTATCATGTATTGTTCTGTATTTAAATTCCTTTAATTTTATGCTAATTATTTTTCTGTATTTTACTTCTGCTTTTACTTTGCTTTTGGGTTCGGCCTGAGTTGGTTTATTTTCCAGCCTTGGGTGGTTCAACATGAACCCACCTACCACTACCCCCATTTAAAGCTCCAAACCTTTTCTCTCTCTTCATTACTTCTCCTTCTCATTAACTCTTCTTCTTCATCCTCCATAACTCTCTCCCACCTACCCAGCCACATAGGCAAGTGCCAACTTGCTTCATGATGGAACCCCAGTATTATTGTTCCATCATCTTCCTTACTTGATCTTAAGTCTCTTTAGTATTTAGCATTTTCAATTTTCATGGCTCATTTTGTGTAGATCTAAACTTGTTGTATATTTTTTGGATTATCGGGTTTTGATCTAACTAACCTTATTATTTTCAAGTTTTGATGGTTCCATGTTGTAGAGAATTTTGTTCTACCCCATTTCGACCTATGGAAGTCCAGATTTAGACTTGGAATGATGGATTTAGAGAGCTTGGAAGCAATGGCCTCCATGGTTTTGTTCTCGAAAATTGGAGAAGAAGAACAGTGCTTGGCCGCATGAGCAATCCTGGCTGCATGAGGAAATCTGGCCACATGAGCAAACCTGGCCGCATGAGCAATCATGGCTGCATGAGCAATCCTGGCCGCATGAGCAAACCTGGCCGCATGAGCAATCCTGGCCGCATGAGCAAATCTGGCCGCATGAGCAATCCTGGCCGCATGAGCAAACCTGGCCGCATGAGCAATCCTGGCCGCATGAGCAAACCTGGCCGCATGAGCAATCCTGGCCGCATGAGCAATCCTGGCCGCATGAGCACTCTTGGCCGCATGGCACTTCCTGGCCGCATGGCACTTTTCTAGCCGTATGGCTTTAGCAGCCGCAGCCGCATATACTTATACTTGCCGCTAGCCGCATAAGATTGTTCTCCTTGCCGCAGCTCAGCCGCATAGACTTAATCATCTAGAGCCGCATAGACTTAATCATCTTGAGCCGCATGAGAGTTACTTTTCTAGCCGCATAAGGCTTGACCTTTCCAGCCGCATGGCATTGAGCCGCATGAGACCCGATTCTTGACCGCATGTCATTGAGCCGCATGATACCCTATTTGCTCGGTCACATAAACTCTAGCCCATAATGCCTTTTGGCTGATTTTGTCCCGAGTTGACATTAATTAACATTGATTGTTATCTTGGCATTAATTAACATTGATTGTTATCTTGATTTATAATTGATCATGCATTCCTAGTTGGAACTAAGAGACTGGCTAGTCATCTTATTGAATTGAGTGAATGAGACACGTTCATATTAATTATGAACTATTGCAATCGATTGGCCGATCCCGAATATTGGCATACAAGCACGTGCAGGCTTCAATTTATTTACTTTACAAAAGCAGCATGTGTACTTTATGGTCAAGGCATGATTATTCCATGGTTAGTTTTGATTGTTGCATTACGCTATGTAAGACCTATAACATAACCGTACGGGTATCGTTGTGGAGTTGGGCATATCGTACTTTGTATGGAAGTACTCATTCTGAATGACCATGATCTACGGCATGGGATTTCACTTAACATAGAGGCTACTAAGTTAAATAAAATAATGATTGCATGGAGAGAATGGATTCCTGAGTTCTTACATGGCAGCCCTCTTTGGGACTATTAGTGTCCGACAGGCCGGCTGGTTCCCACAGATACTGCAAATCTGCCACACGGGCAGGAAACGGTATCTGCTTATATTATTTATTGTATATTGATGACGGGCGTCCCGCTGGGACTCGTCTAATTCATGATTGGCGCAATTGATTGATTGGGTAGACTAGCCTTGCTTGCACATAGTAAGAACTGAGGAATCCCTTATTGCATATTTCCAGGGTAACTTGGAACTCACAGTAGCAAGCCGTAGTAGTTGCATGGCCTTTTAAGTTGACTTGTTTGTGTACTGTACCTACTTTGTTAACTAACTGAGATGATCAGAATGTCAGGACATGACGGGCCAACTTCTGTCCTTGTTTGGTTGGGAGGTTGGTTCGAAGTATCGTGATGTTATATGAATCCCAGTAGCAAGCAGAGATCTATATATCATATTATCATATTCTCTTATTACAGGTTTTAATTCCTCATATCGTACTTCCTTGTGGTACTTGATATTAGAGGTCTAACCTCTCTGGTTTTGCATGGCCAGATTTAGAGCCGGTCCCCGAGGACTCAACTTACTTCCACCTCCAAGATGGTCAATACTAGAGGGATGATTGCAGGAGGACTCGAGTGGGTTCCTTACTTCCCTACTCGTTTTGTTACTTACTTTATACTTTGCCGTTTGGCACCGACATGTTGGTCAGCTCGTCTTGTGCTTATTTTTACATAATTGTAACTAAGTCAGGCTGCAGCTGATAACAATTGTATATACTTTACTATATCATCTGGCTATGTTTTGTAAAGCCAGATGTCAAGAACATTTTGACTAAGCGTTTGGGACGTCTTACTGCTTTATCTCACATGTTCTCTATTACTGTTTCTTGTTTGAATGATTAAGACAATAGATGTGAAGAGACCATAGTAAGACTTTCATGTAGTATGCACCCCCTTGTCTTTTAGACAGCATTGATCGTATTATACGGTATTCATCTACCCATAATACGTAGCTGGCTGAGTCATTCTCCCGCTCTCCAGTATTCTGGTTCTGGGGCGTGACAGACATGGTGGGTCTTTAAAGTCTCCCTCCAACGATCCAGGGCAAGTGCTTTTACTAGCCTTGGATCAGGGAGCAAGCATGATACCTACGCACCTATGTGCTCGGGATACCCGAGTTCACAAGTTTGGTGCAAAGGTAGATCAGCCTGCTATCGACCTGCATGAGGTGATCACTCACAAACGCAATGAGGCAGCCCTAGCATGCGATGAGTCCCTCTCGGGACGTCGTTGCCCCAAAGTCATCATCCACTGCTGCTGACAAGTCGGCAGCACCTGAAGGTCGGCAGTCAGTTTTCCAACGACTGCAGCAGCCGGCATCTGTCCGACAACAACTCAAGAAACAGGTACAAATTTTGGAAGACGAGGAGTTTCCTTTCGCCTCTTATAATTCAACTCAGAAGGTTCCTCCCGACAAGGGAGGAAAGAAGACAGGCTCTTCCAGCCCGGCAATCTCGGCTAGCATTACAAGAAAACTCTCATCTGGAGGGTTGCCGCCGACAACCACAGGGGGGTGTCTATTTAGGCACTCGATCCAAAAAGAAGCTTCCAGCACCTAGGGGTTCACCTTCGGCCTTCTTGGGAGTAGATGAAGCTGGGGGTAGCAGTCCCCTCAATATATGCTACAACCCGGTGTACCAAGAGCACACACAGGGGGTAGAGATCCCCCAGAACTGTGCAACAGACTCGGACTTCCCTGAAGGCCACCACCCTCGCCAAGACGATACGACTTCCTGCACAGGGGGTAGAAGTACTTGAAGCTATGCTCCTATCCTTGGTCAAGTCTATAGACGAAATCAAAGCCACCTTGCCAACTCGACCAGCAAGGACGCCCGGACAAACAAGCTTGGGACCCGCAGTCAACGCGGACTCCAACACAATTGCCCCTCCTTTGGGTGATGATCCTTTAAGAGCATCTGTTCCTTCAGATGCGGACAAAGCCAAGGAGGCGAGGAGGGAAGTCCAGGAGCTTCGAGCAATGTTCAATGCCCGAGACTCCTCTCAGGACCTCAGAATAAGGCAGCCATTTTCCGTTATATGAAGAGATGTACCTTTTCCATCACGATACAAGTTATTTTATATCGATTCATATGACAGAAAGACCTCTGCTAGTCGGTACATGACTTACTTTGAGGTCACAACCGACCACTTGCCGCATAGTAATGCCATCCTAACACGATTATTCATCGAAACATTAGAGGAGATCGCGTTCGACTGATAGAGAGATTCTACGAAGTGGGGCATGATGTGACGATGTCATCTCTCATGGACGCCGTTCAGTGAGAGAGGGAGCTAACAAGGAACTATACGGAGCGGTTCCTCCAAACCGCAATGAGATTGCCCCAAGGCAATCCCGAGAGCTCCTTGATTGAAATCTGCCAGAAGAAGTTGCTCCCCACAATTAGCCTATGGATGGGTGACAATCAATTCAGGGATTGGATGACCTTCATCATAAGTGCTACCAATACAGAGGCAAAGTTGAAAAAGGCTCGCCAGCTGGGATTATACATCCCAGATGGAGAGGATAAGGACGTTTTTCTACCTCCAGCAACAACAACAGTGGCGGCATCTCCAACCGAAACAATAAAAGCAAACAGGCCATGGTCGCTGATGCGACCCAGAAGCCCGAACAAAAATAGGTGGAAGGTCAGTGGCCCAAGGTGAATTACTCATTTGAAGATAGTCATGTCAAGCCTATCTTCGATATGCTCTTGCAAGGGGGTAGGATCTAGCTCCCTCTACCAAGGCGCGAGCCCCGAACGGCAAAAATAGAGGACCCAAAATATTGTCACTTCTACCGCTATGTCCATCATTCTACTCATGACTGTTTCCAATTAAAGCGGTACATCCAGAGTCTTATCGACTCCAAAGCTCTGTCGATAGATTTCGAAGAGGTTACTGTGGCGACGAACATGGTGTCAATTCAGTTCGGCAACTTCCCTCCAACAAGCACTCCAGATTGGGTAATACCTGTCCCTCGGACAACGATGGAGGTTACTAATCTTCCATCCGTCCGGAACCAGACATATGGATTGGTACCTCTCACCACATCGCGAGGAGAGATCATGTGGGTGCATCCGGACTTAGTATCCAAAATTACCCAGGCGGTGTCATCTCCTACTAACTAGAAGGAGGACATGAAGTCTAGATCCTGCCACACAATTTCAGCCGAAGCTGGAGAAGCGGCAACTGTTGTTACCCAATTTGGGGCACAAGTCCAGCCCACACTGGACAGCTCAGTCGAAGATCCTCAGCCGGCAACGTCGCCTCCCTCTGATGTTCCAAGGTCGTCTCAGCCTCCACTGACGGATAAGTCCAAGCCAAAGGAAACCCGCTTTGACAGGACACTCCGTAACGACGCACCTTAGGGGATGGAGAGACCTTACAACTTTGACATATTAGCACAATTGGCTAATACGCCGGCAAAGTTGTCGTTATACGAGCTCCTAAGGCTCTCCAAGGATCTTCGTGTCGCATTGAGTGAAGCATTCCAAAATGTTGACGCCTACTTAGCCCAGGTCAAGCCTCCAGGGGAAGACTAGTCAGCAGATCTACAGGGCAGCGATGGCACAGATACAATGCCCAACATTATATTTACTCCACAGGACATGTTGATCAAGACCAACATGCATGATCACCCCTTGTACTACACTGGATACATAGGCGACATCAAGGTGTATCGAATGCATATCGACCCTAGCTCGTCAATAAGCATCATCCCGAAAAGCTTACTTCAAGTCCTGAACATCCCTACACACCGCCTAGCGGCGACCAACACTGCCATTAGCGGTTTTAACTCGGGAAGGAGCTATCCCCTAGGAAAGATCCGCTTGATATGTCAGATTGGCGACCTAAAAATGGAGGTTACCTACTATGTCATAAATGCAGACACGTCCTACAATATCCTCATGGGGCGGCCATAGTTACATGACTACATGATCGTGCCATCCACACTTCAACTGTGCTTTAAGTATGTCAGTAAGCATGGCTTCGTGAAGAATGAATTCGCCGACATCGATCCCTTCAAAGGGGTTGAATCTTATTACTCTTCGGAGGCTTGTCTATATGACAAATCTAAGAAACACATAACTGACGAACTGGAGGCCATCATAGGGCTAGAGGAACCTTTAAGAATTCATTTCCAGGCCCGTAAATCGGGCAAAGCCGTACCCCTTGTCGTAGCTGTGCACAAAGAGGTGCCCGGTTCTCCTGCCTCACCTCCACAGTTGGAACCGATAGTCATTCGGCTCCCGAGATCCAGCCAGGAGCCAAAACCCGTCGTAGGGCCGATGGTAATCCGATTGCCGAAATCCAATCAAAGGCAACGGAAAGATGCGAGGCCCTCTATGACACCGATGGTGATCCGATTGCCAAAATCCACTCAAAGGCAACCGGAAGACACAAAGTACCTTGCCGAGCCAATTGTCATCCGTCTTCCCAAGACGAACCGACAACCAAGTGTTGATTCGACATCCTCAGGCAAGCCGATACCGCAAGCTGAACCCTTGGTGATCAAGTTGCCCAAGACAATATCCCGACCTCCGATCATGCAGAGGGTAACCGAAGAGGATGTAGAACTCGCCAAGTACCTGGTTGCACATGTGGATAGCCCCTCTCCTGATGATGTAATCCCTGTCGATAAAATTCTTTATTTCATTAATAAGAGGCTGCCATTGAACTATCCTGAGTGTAATAAACTCAATCTGATGTATATTATGGGACTCGGTCGGGACATTAACCTGCACACACAGGTGACAACCGTCCATACTGTAAACCGACTTGCTCCCATTAAAGATGCCTACTTCCTAGTCCCAGGCAGAAGAGAAGGGGATCACACGATCATCTTTGGCCGAAAAGAAGGTCCTCAACCCTTCATGCCTCGAGAGTTTGATCTCGAACCCGATACTGCAAGGCTACCGCTCTATCTGTATAGTCCTCAGGCCAAGTACTTTATGCTAAAGTAGGGGTATGACATGGAGGCTACCCCAGGTCTGAATTATGACAGTGGTCGGCGATCGCCTCTGCAGCTCTCAACTCCGTCTAGGAAACCTCGGGATTATTATGGTAAATCCAGACACGGCCTCGGGTACGTTACACCAGCAACAACGCCCGAGAGTTCTGATGAAGAATGCGAGTGGCACTCTCATTCGTCCGAGTCACCCACTTACGAATCCGATGGAAGCATTGAAGATATATTCAGACAGACATTATCTGTCAATATGACATTCGCTGATATCGAAGAGGAAGACGAAGATCTACTCGAACCACTTGAGTTGGAGCCGTGGGTCCAGTAACTAGATGCAAAATGGAAGAAATGCTTTGAACTTTGTGATCCTCCCACTGAAGACGAGGTCACGCAAGTTAACCTCGACGATGAATCCTGTCCAAAGCCAATCTTTGTCAGTAAAAGCCTGACAGACGACGAGCGGGAGTCATTGTTGCAACTCGTCAGAGAATACATTGACGTCTTTGTCTGGAGCTATGAAGACATGCCATGGTTAAATCCCGAGATTGCACTTCATAAGCTCAATATTTACCCAGACGCAAAACCAGTCAAACAACAGCAGCGACGGTTTCGTCCAAACGTCATGAACTCCATTGAAGCAGAAGTAAACAAGCTTATAACTAGCAGTTTCATCCATGAAGAGCAATACCCAGACTGGGTAGACAACATAGTACCAGTCATCAAGAAGAACGGAAAGATCAGAATTTGTATCGATTTCCACAATCTGAATGCGGCATGCCCTAAGGATGAATTCCCTCTTCCGATCACCGACATAATGATCGATAATATGTGTGGCTTCGAGCGCATGTCCTTTATAGATGGCTTTTCAGGATACAATCAAATCAAAATGTCTCATGATGATGAGAAGCATATGTCATTCCGAACACCGATAGGCGTGTATTATTATACGGTCATGCCCTTCGGCCTGAAGAACGTCGGTGCTACATATCAACGTGCTATGAGCGTCATCTTCAGAGATCATTTGCGCAAGACGGTGGAGTGTTACGTTGACGACATCGCCATCAAAAGCCGCTCCAAAAATGATCACTTATATGATTTGAGAACAGTGTTCGACCTCATGCGAGCGCATAACGTGAAGATGAATTACTTTCCTGGGCGTGTCCAGCGAAAAGTTCTTGGGCATTGTCATTACTTTCCGGGGCATTCACATAGATCCCGATAAAACAAAAGCAATCCTGGAGATGAGTCCACCGAGGAACCTCCGTGAACTCCGCAGCCTTTAGGGAACACTAGCTTATATCAGGAGGTTCATATCTAACCTCTCAGGACGATGTCAACCCTTCACTCAACTCATGAGAAAAGGTGTCTCTTTCGTATGGAACGAGAAATATCAGCGTGCCTTTGATGACATTAAGGAGTACCTGACGAATCTGCCAGTTCTGGTAGCCCCGGTCATCGGAAAGCCCTTCATGCTCTATGTACGGGCGATGGAACACTCCCTCGGTGCTTTGCTAGCACAGAATAATGACGCGGGACATGAACAAGCCATTTACTATCTCAGCCGGATGATGGTAGGACCGGAACATAGGTACACCGTAGTGGAGAAGGAGTGCCTTGCCCTAGTGTTCGCCATTCAGAAAGCATGACACTATGTGACAGGGCAGACCATCCATGTTATTTCACGAGTTAATTCTCTCAGGGTTCTCATGACCAAGCCAGGTGCACTCAGTTCTCGTCTAGCCACCTGGACGATACTATTATTCCCATTCGACATGATTTTTGTTCTATAGAAGGTTGTCAAAGGTCAAGCCCTGGCCGACTTCTTAGTAGCCCATCCAGGCTCAGAAACAGCCAGAATTTATGAAAAAATCCCCGACGAAGTCGTCGCCTCAAAAATGAATTCGCATGACGCCATCTGGCGAATGTTCTTTGACGGTGCTTCAAGAACGGGGCCACAAGGTGATATCGTCGCTGGAGTCGAGGTAGTAGTAATTTCTCCCTCTGTGTTGGTGATCAATCAGACATATTCTCTTACAGAACCTTGTTCAAACAACGTAGCCGAATATAACACTCTAGTCATCGGACTCCAACTCGCAAAAGAAGTAGAGATCAAGTACCTGGAAGCATATGGCGACTCGCAGTTGGTTGTTAACCAGATCCGAGGTTCATACAAGGTTCGCAACGAGGACCTGATTCCCTACTATCAGACAATAATTGCCATCATTGCAACCTTAGAAGGGTTCTTTATAGAGCATGTTCCTATGCTCCAAAATATCGAAGTCGATGCCCTAGCAGGCCTCGCCACTTTCTTGGCACTTCCAAATGATACTCATCATCTAGTCGACGTAATAGGCCATGAGCTGGTCTGTATAACCAACGACATACAAGACTGGAGACGCCCGCTCATCGACTGTACTGTCTACGAAATTCTGTCGAAAAATATGAAGGAAGCAACTTCAATCAGAAGACGCTCTCTCAGATTCTTCTATGATACAGAAACAAAAATGTTATATCGTCGATCATACGATGGGCTACTGTTAAGATGCATGTCAAATGCAGAAGCCAAAGAAGCCTTACACGAGGCTCACGATGGCACTTACGGGGCTTACCAACCTAGCCCGAAATTGCAGGATCGTCTCCGCCGGATGGGTTATTACTGGCCCACAATGGTAGCAGATGCAGTTGATTATGCAAATAAGTGTAAGGCTTGCCAGATCCATGCAGATTTCATACATCTGTCATCCAAATTCTTGCACCCGACAGTGGCCTCTTGGCCATTTGAAGCATGGGAAATGGACATCATTGGGCCAATCACCCCACCGTCGTCTAGAGGGCATCGGTTCATACTTGCAATCACCGATTACTTCTCCAAATGGGCGGAAGCTGTTCCGCTTGCAGAGGTGAAGATAACGAACGTGATTAGCTTCATAAAACATCACGTCATCTACTATTTTGGACTGGCCCGGAGGATAATTTACGACAATGGTCCGCAGTTTGCAAGCCACGCTTTCTATCAATTTTGTGACAAAAATTGGATTTAGAACATGGCCTCGACAGCATATAACCCATCGGCTAATGGTCTGGCTGAAGCTTTCAACAAAACCATAATCAAGCTCCTCAAAAAGTTCGTATCTTCAAATAAATACGACTGTAATGAAAAGATTGGCAAGTGCTTATGGGCATATCGCACCACGATTCGGACGGCTACAAGAAATACACCGTTCTTCTTGGTTTACGGGAGCGAGGCAGTCCTCCCATTGGAGACTCAGATCCCCTTACTTCGAGTGGCCCTTACTTACCGGTTAACGTCGGACGATAACTACCGCCGACGGCTACAAGAGTTGGAAGCGTTAGACGAGAAGCGTTTAGGTTCTCAACAAAGCATAGAGCTCTACCAAGCGTGCATCTCTCGAGATTTCAACGAGAAAGTCAAATAGAGGATATTCCAAGTCGGCGATCTCGTCTTGGCCATTCGCATACCAATAGTCATGACTCACAAGACCCCCGGTAAATTTCAGTCTAAATGGGAGGGTCCGTTCATCATCGAGACCATATTCTCCAACGACGCGTACCGTCTCACAAAACAAAATGGAGACTTGCTCATGATGCCCATCAATGGAAAGTTCCTCAAGAAATATTATGTCTAAACGACATCTTCCAACTATCTCTCAGATTGTGAGTTATGTACCCTCTGGTATCGCTGAACTTACACTCTAACCTCAAATCTCCCAGATTGTTGAGTTAAGTACCCTCAGGTACCACTGAACTTACTCTATGACTGCTCCGAGTGGATTCATATCTCATCTTCTGGTCATACCTCTGAACTTCCATACTAAATACTTTTTTCCACCAGAGTTTGCCTCAAAATCTATTACTCGCACCACCAGTGCACAAAAAGGGTAATACATAGTTTAGTCAGTTTGACAACACTTCGCCTTCGCCAAAAAGCAGTTTCGTGGCCCTCGAAAGAAGTCATATTTTACTCTTGAGAAGCAAACAAGGCTGTTGAATCTCCAAGAAGCTACCCGAAGGAGAGCAAATATAGCATGATGTTCTCCCCTCCGTATTGTGGATACCTTAGCCCCGCTCCTCCGAAAGACCATACCTTCAAAACAGCAACCCTGATGGTGGTTTCGCCTACATGGAGAGCCGTGAAGACAGGACGTTCATGGTGACGCCTGACCACCGTCCAACTCTGCGAGGTATAAAGGTTCTTCCTACCACCTGGGAAAAACTCTTCCGAAGCATGAAGAGTTCTGAGTTGTCTGATGTGTATGCCAAAATGGCACGGAAAAAACTCTTCTAAAGCATGAGGAGTTTTGAGCTGTCTGATGTATATGTCAGAATGGTGTATTTTTACTATATCGCCGACATCGGTCCTGGAGATGTTTGCTAGCCAGATCCCTACAAAACATGGGAAAAGGGCTTAGCACCGAGAAGAAAACAAAGGACTTTGTTTTCAGCTATGCCGCCTAGACTCATGCGGCTCAGTCATGAGACACTTAGGCAGCTCAGTCATAAAGTGTTCATACAGCTCAATCATGAGGCACTTATGTGGCTCAGTCATGAGGCACTTATGCGGCTCAGTCATGAAATACTCATACGGCCCAGTCTAAAGTGCTCATGCAGATCAGTCATGAGGCAATTATGCGGCCCAATCATGCAGTATTCATGCGGCCCAGTCATAAAGTGCTCATGCGGCTCAGTCATGAGGCAATTATACGGCTCAGTTATGCAGTATTCATGCGGATCAGTCCTGGGACACTTATGCGGTTCAGGTTCGAATGAGCAGCACTTATGCGGCCCAACCCATGCGGCCCTATTTTAAAGAATACAAGCGGTCCTAATGAGATAGGGCATGCATCGACCAGGCTTAAAGTACAGAGGCGATATATGACAGGCCTACGCATAAAATATGCGATATGGCCATTCAAAATTTCAGTCGTCGTCTTCCCACCGTCCTTACCCTTGATAAAGGGTTGTACGTCGGGATAAATGAAAGGAGAGTATGTCGCCCTCGATGGAGAGGCAAGTCCCTTTCCTTTGGCCACAGCACCAGTCGACTTAAAAACTTTTGGAGCCATGGCTAAATGGAGACAGAAAGATGAAGACGAAGGAGAAGAAAGAGAAAGAGAAAAATCTCTCTTTGAATGACCCCTATTTATCGAGTTTCTGAAGAGTGCCTCTTCGATTCTCGAGATTATTGAAGATAATGACGACGTTTGGGGACTTTATCCCTAGTAACCGTTGGCTTTATCTTGAAGTGTGCCTCTTCGATTCTCGAGATCATTAAAGATAAAGACGACGTTTAGGGATTCTATCCCTAGTAACCGTCGGCTTTATCTCAAAAAGAGAATCAAGAAATTAAATGCAGTAGTGACAGCTGGCAGGCTGGATGGGGTCTCTCTGCGGCTCAAAATCTTTCTGCGGCTAAAGGTCTCTCCTGACTTGAAGATTTCCTGCGGCTCAAGATCCCTCTGCGGCTCGAAGTCGCTCTGCGGCTCAAGATCTCCCTGCGACTAAAGGTCTCTCCTAACTTGAAGACTCCCTGCGACTTGACATATCTCCATGCTTCTTATTCAAAGTATTCCAAATTTACAATTTAAAAACTTTGAAGGGGGTCTTGTAGAAGCATAAAAAATATAGGGTTCATGTGGATCATAATTTACCGCATATATACTTTGGGCCAAACAGGTCCGTATAAAGGAGAGCAGCATGACAGATTCAACACCCTATGCGGCCCGTCGATAACCATACTTATTTGAGCCACAGAAGAAAGATATGTGGCCAGGTTGATCAGTTCGTCTGATAACGCTGACAAATTCTGTCAAAACTGACAAAAATGATAGCTCTGACACTCTGACAAAAAAGATAAGATGTGAGACGTGAGCAGACAAAATGTCATGTCACCAAAAGCAGGATTCATGCGCTTTCATGCGGCCAGAAGGAGTGTTACCCAAGCCGCATGAACCTTGTGCGGCTCAAACATATGCGGCCCCAAAGTCTCCGAACTTCATGTGGCTAAGGGTGACTGTAACCCAAGCCGCATGAGCGTTATGCGGCCCAAAATATGCGGCTTAAAAGTCCTTAAGCTATATGCGGACTAAGGAAGATTGTGACTTAAACCGCATGAGTCTCATGCGGCCCAACATAGTCAAAATCTGAGAGACTCATGCGGCTCAAAATGATTCCTATCCTGCGATAGGACACGTGACAGGCTGACCAAGTCTCAACCACCCAAATTTACTGCAACAAAATCCCAACAAATCGACAGCTGGCGGCCAAAGGGTGGGTCTTCACATGCTGATTAGCCACGTGGCCACAGGCCATCTATGCGGCTCAAAAAAATATATTACTATAAACAGCAGGGTGTCACACCCCTACAAAAGGCTGGCAACCTTCGAAGGGCAATTTCTTCAAGAGCTAAAGACTGCGTCGGATAGTCCAAGGAGTAAGGCAGGGTTGATATACTTTTCTGAGCCTCCACCGTCACCCCCCAGAATAAAAAAACTAAACAATTATACTTAGATTATTTCCTAGGATTTCTTTCCAGGATTTTCTTTGTACAAGCGAGTTTGCAATCAATTTTAGTATTTTTTGTAATACCTGTCTTTGATATTTAATGGCAAACATGGCCAAATCTTCTGACTTAGCCATTCGGGTACTTCTTGTTTTATTGAACTACTCGATCGATTCTGGCCTACCGTGCCCAAGTCCCAGCCCATTGCGAGACGGTGATTTAGGTTTTGCGGACCCGTTGCGAATGATGCAAAATATCGACCTCTAATATTTCAGCGTAAATAGATAGCCTGCACATGAAATCAACTAAAATCAATACTTGCATTGATTCAGACTTACGCCTTGGATAGATTTAATTTCTTAGAATCTTCGAGCCAACTCAACGTACTTATCCTTTGGGGTAATGTGGCACTTCACATTGATTCAACTCGATGCATACTTTGGGACAATGCAATTCTTTGTATCGACTTAGTTCGATGCATTGTTCGGGACAACGTAACTTTCGTATCGATTCGCATCGATACATTTCATTCGGTCAATGCGACTCGTTGAGTCAACATCTCAGCATAATGTGTCGTGCGGAGCGGGGCATTACAGAATATACCACTCAAAACAAGGTTCATCCTTGAACCAAAACCAACACTCCGATTAAGTGTTTTATAGATCGTTTTACGATCTCATCCCACCAATGTTGTTCAGTTTCACACTATCTTGCAAACTTTTCATTAACATTCCAAAGTCTTTCCTGTAACTCGATTTGAATTTGTATATAACTCGATTTGGATCCGTACCTATATTCAAGGCGTTCCAAAGATATATGTATTTCGACCAAGTTCAGTAGTAGCAAAATTGGAACAAAGTTGATAGGTAATTTCAATCCTATGCTTGACATCTCAAACTCCCTATCGGACTTATTTTTAACAACTGTTCTCAAAATTTTATCGCATGCGTATATTCGATACATACGTGATTCATTCAATAAAGTCACTACACGCGACGCGATTCAAAATCCCATTTCTCATTTCATACGTTTCATATGGACAATCAATCTTATACGTTGCGTCGAGCTGTCGCACATCCGATCGCAACGATCCTTCGCAACGCCTTGTGTTCGAAGTTGTCACCCAACTATTTTCGAAGTCTGGCTATGCAACTTATCTCGATAAGATTTTCTTTGTTGACTTGTAAATGTATCAACATTCAGGACTACGTCCGCTAGGTTACTTACTTAGACACCGTGCTTAAATTCTCCCGACGCAACTTTAAATTGACATTGCACAAAGGCCACAATCTATTCGACACAACAATTTACATCGAGGCGACGGTGCTCAAGGCAACAATCGCTTTGACTCAAAGTCTCTATGATGCATCTTACGTCCGATTTTCTAACGAGTAGGAATTCACTAGCCAAATTTTCAACTTATCCATCTCGCAATATCGAATATAAGTTTGATTCACGCAAGCTCAATTGCAAGGTGAATCCAAATCTAACGACATAACTCGTAAGTCATTCTCTTACCACTCGCGCTCGTGCATAGCACGATTCTCAAAATCGTCTAGACTTATCATCAATATGCACCACGTTATATTTGTTATCGATGCAATTTCATATACGATATCGTATGGGTCATCTTACGGTCTATAATATTCAATTTAATTTGGCGGTCAAGTCTTCTATGGTCAGCTGTCCCGAAGCTACGCTCGATAATTGTGGATCATTAACGAAGGACAGTTTACTAGAACCATGCTATATCTTATTTCGGAGCCAAATTACGTTCCGATGATTTCAATGCGACTACCCAATTTTGGACAAAACCATTTCTATCGGTGCAACTGATACACAACTATCCTCTGAGTAAAGCCATACACTACCGTCGATGATTCTGCAATTCCTGAAGCATCTACTCGTATTAAGTTCGAGTCTATCTTATTTGAGGTCGACACACGAGATGCTATACGCATTGAACAATCGTCGATGACTTATAGTCTCGTCTTGATCAATCACAAGTTCATGATCAACCAGTTCGTTCATTCTCGTATTGTTATTTACCAAAAAATTTGATAGTGCGAGGCACACTCCATTTTGTATTCTCACATCGTGCTTACGTTTCCTTACGTATTGATCTCGATACGTCGTATCAATTTTGATAGCGTAAGTCAACTTTGATTCTGTTTCAACGTCGACAACTTGCATCGCGTACGTCCAAGTTCTCCATAAACATTTACGTACGTCTCGAATCGTTTCTCGATTCGTTGCATTCCGTTATGCCTTGATCGCATAACCGAGTTACCGATTATCCAACATCGAACCCTCGAGTTATACGATCACGCCCTCTATGCTTTTGCATGTTTCAGTCGTACTCAAAAGATTTTTGCCGTAACGTAACCAACTATCTCTTAGGCACTATTTACCCGTATCAACCAACTTTTCACCGAAGTCGCACATCGTGCGATCCGATTATAATTCACATTGTCTAATATTTCTATCGAGATCGCAAGTTGTGCTATTTGATTTTGATTCGCCTCGGACAAAATTTCTATCGAGATCGCAAGTCGTGCGACTCGTTTGTAAGTTCAAGTTTTCCTTTCCCGTCGATCCGATTATTGCTTCAAGGCATAATCGTTTCGCTAGTTTCGATCGTTCGACCAACTTATAAATTTTCGTCCGACGTATCATTCATTGATACGAGTACCCGCCCTATCATTCCAACCAATTATCGAAGAACACGTGCATCAACATACTGTCATACAAATTTCCAATCGAGTCTCGGTACCCTCTCGTTCGTTGTGGACAAACCTTCGATAATTCACACAACGCGTCGATACAATTCATCGCATGAGTAGTATATCATATACCACTCAGAATCGAGTCATTCATCGCATATATGGTATGGCATATACCACTCGAAAATCAAGCCATTTCCTTCGTATCATACTCGGTATGAACCAACAACCTCTTCCGACTAACGATTTCCGCAGTGATCGTGCTTGATCACAACCATAACTTTGATTAATCAAAATTCGACAAAATTTGCCTAATGTGTACATTCGCCAATACAAGTTCAAGTTCGGTGCGCTGTTGAACGATTCATTTCTATCGACTTATGATTTCAGTTCCACCCGTTGCACAGTATGCAACGATTTATTTCCAATATCCGTTGCACTCCATGCTGCGATCACTTTGACATGCATTGCACCATGTGCAACAATTTACTTCTGACATGTATTGTACATCGTGCAATGACTTACTTCCGACGTTCATTGCAACTCGTGCAACAATTTATTTTCGACACTTGTTGTACCTCGTGCAACAATTTATTCCTGACATTCAAAGTCAATACTCAAATTCGTTTAACACATTCGATATTAAATTATCACTTTTATTGCAATGCCTATTCATAATCAAATCGTTGCACTTCCTGCAACGCATTATTTAAGTTTTCGCATTGGTGCAACCAATATTCACAACTCATTACACTTCATGCATCGTTTCATTTCTCATTCAACATGTTACATTGCAACAACAAAATTTTAAATCGTATTTCACAATTTGTTGCACTTACAACAACTAATATTTTACGGCTTGTTGCATTCAACGCAACGAAACGTTTCATGACTTTCTCCGTAACATCATGTAAATTCCAAGTACGTGCGACAATGTTACCCAACTTTGTATTAGACTTATTGTATTGAACATCTAGTACGACATCGAGTAGAGTCAAGAGTGATTCGATTTGTGGTGGAAAACTCTTTGGAATTGAAACAAAGCAAACATCCTGAGGAAATTGAGCCTAGAGCTCTGATACCAATCTGTCACGCCCCAACCCGGAATCCACCCGAATCATCGTCCTCGCAGGGGGCGTGATGCCGTACGACCCAGGAGTTGCGCTCGTGCAAGGCAAGATGACAATTTCTCAAAATGGTTATCTTAAATTTGATATTAGCAAACGGAAGAAAACAGAGTATACAAAACAATTCTCTTTATTGATAATGAACTAAGATTACAAAGGCTTTCAATAACCCAACTGAATTTGCTAGATTGGCTATAACACTCAAGTTCTTTCTTGTCCATAAAGAATTTTACCATTCTATACATCATGCCTTCTATATCTCGGCCGCATCAATCCTGTTGCAAGTCCGAGCGTCAATGCGATCACACGCTTCAAACGCTACGGCATTCCATGCCTCTGCGCGATCAAACAAAGTTTTGCCGTGAGCAATCCATTCCCTGCACCCTGCATGAAAGCTGGTGGGGGATCAGTACATTCGTCCTCGCATGTACTGATGAAAAGACTCACTTTCTAAACCGATATTTAGTGTTTATGTTGAATCATGCAACTTAGCTTATGATCTTGCTATATTCTCCTTAGGGTCTATTTCATGGCATATTCGAGAGCGGTAAAGCATGTTATCGTGGCAAGCATGTTATTCGAATTGAATAGGCAAATAGGAAAGCAATCTCGTGTTTGTTTCGTGGCGCGACTTCTTACCAACATAGACGCACTCGCCCTTGCACCGACGCAAGGTGAATACGCCATATTCCTTCCCTGTCATATTATAAGTGATCTCTATGCAGGATCTATGTATACGGACACATACGTGCCTGCACTTTCAACCCATCGTTCCTTAACTATATGAAGGTCGTTGGCGTATCCGCACCAAAATGGACTAAAGGTGTTTCCCTTTTTCTTTTCTTTTTTTCTTTTCTCTTTTTATTTTCTTTCTTTTCTTTCTTTCTTTTCTTTCTTTCTTTCCTTTCTTTCTCGAATTGGGTAGCCCGACACTTCACGGGTTGGGTTGCTGTCCCAAACAACCGAAGACATACTGTATGCATACCATCATTTGTGGCTTTTCATATCTCGCTAAGTGGTTGCTAATCGTCTTACGGATGTGCGCCTATCAAAGATTATATCCCTCCTAGGCCGAACGGTTTCGGTGCTCCGGCGCACCCGTTCGGAGGGAACGTTCCGTGCACGAAAGATTATCACAATTATCTCAAGTCCATTCGACCATACAACGCACTATTATTCAAACAACCAAACATAGTCTTGAGTCCGAGACTCAGACTTTATTATCTCGTATTTCTTCCATTAACTTTCTATGTTCTTACATTTCATACTTCGTTTTAATGTTCAATGGCATCATGCCTCATCTCAATGTTCGTCACCGAACGACCCGAAGGTCCCGAACACCTTTCGAGGCATCATGCCACATCTGACAGTTTCGTCACCTACATGCCACAACTGTTCTTTTCGCAACGAAGCCATCTTTTATGATCTCGTGCACACACGCACATTTTGACACGTGTATCATCTTTTCCTTCGTGTCGTGCACTTGCTGCATGCATCGAAGCCGTATTTTCATGTTCTATGTCTTAGTATTCAATGTACATGGCTCGTACACTAGGGCACTCGCCTATATTTTCTTTCAATGTGCTAGCCTTTCTAACTTGTGTGCGAGGGCACGGAATGGCTCATGCACGAAGGCACTCATCGAATACAGTTATCCCATGTTCTTGCGGCTTGCGCACCGAGGTGCTCGCCTTTGCGATATCCAATATTCCATAGCGACTCGTGCATTTGATGCACGTTTTATTTCAATTGTTCTAACTAGTGTTCGACGCACAATATGATTTCTTCCGATCGGGCCACGCCCGTGGCGTCGATAGTTTAACCTAGCATACAATGATACATTTTTACTTAGGCATGAAGGAGTAAAAAGAAGAGTAAATCCTTCCACCTTAAACCGATACGCCTTGTTGTTTGCCGAGCCGATGCGGCTCGATTTCATATCTTTGTTGTATGGCCAAATCTTCTGACTTAGCCATTCGGACATTCTTGTTTTATTGAACTACTCGATCGATTCCGGCCTACCGTGCCCAAGTCCTAGCCCGTCGCGAGGCAGTGATTTGGGTTTTGTGGACCCGTTGCGAATGAGGCAAAATATTGACCTCTAATATTTTAGCGTAAATGGATAGCCTGTACATGAAACAAACTAAAATTAATACTTACATCGATTCGGACTTGCACCTTGGGTAGATTCGATTTCTTAGAATCTTTGAGCCACTTATCCTTCGGGATAATGCGGCGCTTTGCATCGATTCAACTCGATGCATACTTTGGGACAATGCAACTCTTCGCATCTTAGTTCGATGCATTGTTCGAGACAACGTAACTCTCGTATCGATTCGCATCGATATATTTCATTCGGTCAACGCGACTCGTTGAGTCAACGTCTCAGTGTAATGCGTCGTGCGGAGCGGGGCATTACACTACCCACCTGAGCGAGGAGTCACCTCATCCAAGCGGGACTTCGAGCAGGCCGTTGCATGGCTAAGTCCAATGTCGTTGGCATTTTGATTCCTCCGATTGAGCTGAGCGAGACGGGACATTACAGGGCCAGCCTGGGCCCAACATTATTCAAGCTGGGCCGACACATAGGCCATTTTTTCGAGCCGGGCTCGTGCTAGGCTGGGCCAGTCCGGCCCAATTTATAAGTCTAGTGATGAGCATCATGGTGATCCAAACCCAGAAACTTTGCAAAAAATACTATAAAGCTAACGTGGGCTTAATCCTGTCACGTCCCTATTTTGTTAAATCGAAAAGTTGCTACTAGAAGTGATATCATACACTTATAGATTATATTTGTACAAAAAATGAATGTGCACATGTGATAATTCATTTAAAATATAAGGTTGAAACAACATAGCAGCATAAATTTAAGACATAATATAGTAAGAAAATAAAATTTTGTAATTAATAATTTTGCAGCAGAGTACAAATATTACAATACAATTGAAAATGTCATCTCGGCTTATATTTCATGAAATAAATAACTGATTGGCAAGCTCTTATAAAATAATATGATCGTTCCATATATCATGTCCTTTTATTACATTGAAATTAAAATGCCTTCAAAAGAAAATAACTTCAAAATACTTTGAACAAAAAAAGCTTTATATGCTTCACGAGTTCTTTATTGCCAAAGAGCACCTACATTGTTTCCAACACCTGTGGATGGATTGAGGAATGCATTGGTGAGTAGTACCAATCCGACTCACCTAAACTGATACAATATATATGCGAAGCATACCATTATTAAAATGATGGTCTACTGATAGTTCATAGTCGAAAATATAAAATGGAAGCGAGAAACATAACCATATCAAATAAACAATGATTTCTTACATATAGTCGACTTGTCCGTCCCAACATAAAGCAAGGATTAGCACTTATTGTCCCTGCAAATTATAAATTTTATTAGCATATATGACAGTCATATAAATGACTATACAGGATATTACGACATGCCCTTCTAATCCTGATAGTTTGTCCTACTGAAGGTCCTACAATACCTTGTGCTTGAAGCACGTTATGCATAATTTTTCCTAGGCTGATACCTGGTGTCCCAGATAACGTTCGAGAAAAAAACCCTTGTGTACAAGTTTTCCATGACCATGCGCATGTGTACGCAACTTAACTATAAAGCATGTCTTGCATGATAATATAACTGAAAGTAAATGTAAATGCAAATATCTACTTGTACAGTTCATACCTCGAGTCTATGCTCGTAATCTCAATTCTCATCCAGGGTTTTTTCAATTGCCGATCCATTGGTTCCAATCCATTTCTAATTATCACATGGTACCAAACCACATCCATATTGTTTCACATACGAAACTTTTACCATATTACTCTCATGCATAGATGCACTAACAGTTTACAGTTCCAGTGTTCTAATTATTAGCAATAACAACATGCTTGTGGCTTGTTTTTATCTTTTACTTCTACTAGTTATCATCGATCTAAGGACATTATAAGGAAACAAGGAAATTCTTTTATTAAGGCTTGAAGAAAAATGAAAGAAGAGCTAAAACTATCCACCGATTGGAGAAATTTTTTCGAGAGAATGAGAAATTACTTTACAACGATAATGCCTAAATTACGCATCATCCTGCAATGGCACCAATTAACATCGGATCAATATACATATTGCATCTTTCCTTTCTGTTTCTCTGAGAATTCTCAAAAAAATACAGATATCGATGAAAGCGACAATAAAAACATTCATCAAAAACAACAACAAAAGTGCATTCATCAAAACCAAACAGCAAAAGCGTCCAACGAAAACTATAATGAAAAGATATAGGAAAAGACTTTTATATAAAGTTTATTCACCAAGACACAATCTACTATATGTTGGACTTAGGGGTTGTTTGGTTTGATGATTTAAGCGGTGAAGTGGACAGTTTTAAGATTTGGGTCAAAAGGAGACCACTTCACATGTTTGGTTGGTTTGGAAGAAAACGTGAAATGTCTCTTGAATGACATGAATAGTAAATTGTCTCCTATTTTCATTATTTTGACATTCTTATTTTTAGAGTGATTTGAGCTTCTATGAAGTAGAAAATTCTTAGTTCATGTTGCTTTGAAATTGAAAACTCTACTATTAAAGAGAAACTCTTGTACTATCAAAATGAACGACTATATCACTTCTTCACTATCATTTCTTTACAAACCAAACATAAAAAGTACAAAACGTTATATATTTTTAAACCGTTTTAACAACAATTCAAACACTCAACATTTAAATTTTATACTTCTAATCTCCGTTTCTTAAAAGAACCCAAACAAATGAAGCCAAAAAAATATGCATACGCAAATAAGTACGCAAAATGTCGATTTAAATTTTTTTCACTTCGACGTACTTCGTTGAGTCAAACATTTTCTTATTCCAACAAAAGCTAATCCACGAATAGAACACGTTTTTCATACATTTGTCCCCCTCAATTAGATGTCAATTTTTTTTCCAGTTGACCCAATCCCAACTGACATACTAACCAAAAACCTGACGGAGCACTACAAATCCCACCAAATCCAGTGGCAAGTCGCATGGTCATCGGTTGGAACTGCCAGTTAGACCAGGTGCTTACTCCCAGACCATGTGAGCTCATGTGCTTGAGCCAGTCTTCATCATTATAAAACCTCTCTCCAACAAGGCATCACTCTACTAAGAGCTCTAGCTATGGCTTTCAAATTGGCAGCATTTGTGCTTGTTTCTTTCTTCTTGGTCACTGCTAGAGTATCAGTATGCACATATTTTCTTAAGAGTATCAAAGCTGCTTCTTTTGTGTGTTTGTGTTTAACACACAAAGTTTTATTTTCTTGTAGGTTTCATCAAAGGCCGAGGACCTTTTGAAGAGGTAGGCAGAGCACTTGTTTTTTTTTAACGTTATACTGGCCAAATCAAAAGACTGGTCTCAACTTTGCTTTTGTCACACAGGTTGCCATTGCTGCTGCACCACCACTTCACTCTCATGTTCCAGCCCCTGCTCTTCTTGTCACGACCCGATTCCAATATAATGGGTCCAGTCGGATCATGTCCAGCCTGTACTATTGTGAGACAACGGCAGTAAGCTGTATCTAGCAGTGAACACAAGCAGACAAAACTCAAGCGAAAAGAAATAATATTTTATTAACCTAAAAACTGGTCTGAAACGAGAAATACAAACAAACAAGCATTCAATTTTTATATGGTCTTTATTGCAGCAAAAGGAAAATAAACTAAACCAAGGTACAACTAAAACTCTGGGGCTCCCTGGTCAGGTTCAGCTACCTCGTCAGGGTTCGGACCAGGTCCGTAGAAAGAGCTAAAGGTGAGATCCTCGTTGTCGCAGTCACCTAAAAGTGTTGGTCTCCAGTCATGAGGGAGCAAGAACATATTTTCACATCTAACATTCTAAGATAATAATAAATAAAAGCAAGACAGTTTAAAAAGCATATATATCTTTGCTAAATAATAATAAAAGATAGCAAACAATATTCCAGAAGCTACAATAATGCAATCTACAATAGTGCTTTTGATTATATAACAGAATCTGTGACCGGCTGGATAGAGGTAATATGTATACTAGTATTCTGGACAAAATAATAGTATCCGGTACGGCTCAACCCCCTGTGCGGTAGAGGTTAGCGCGAGAGAGGCAATCAGTAAATAATGGCTTTGGTCACAGATGTTATACTACTCCCCCAGTCAATCCTCGAGTCAATGAGACAATCAATCAATCCATCCAACGATGTGGAGTTCGAAAGGGATCCACTGTGAATCAGTGTCACTACAATACATGATTCTACTGATGCAGTACATTTAATTATTAAATAAAACACAGACATGAAAGACATAAAACTTGCCTTGGGTGTATCCTCGGTGTGAAAAGTAACAGCTATAAGGGTATCGGGTAGGGTTCAAGGATCCGAACCTACATTAACAATAATCTGTCATTAGAACTTAAACCAAGATTGGTTAATAAGCTACTAACGTAAATCTACGCTAATTATAAACATTTGCCGTTTTATTAGAGAAAATAATAATTTAAATATGTAATATTTTGGTAAAAACTATTTTATTAGTATTTTTTAAATAGGCAAAAAAATAATTATTTTGGAATATTATCAAAGTAGTGACGGTTTATATCGTACCTTATTTTAATAGGAAAATATCGCTTAAAAACTCGAATTTATTATAAAACTAATTTAATTATTTTCCAAATAACATTTACGAAATAGCTTACTAATACTATTATTTAGTAAAGAAAATTATTTTTAATAATAATTTACATAAAGCTCATTTTAGCAAAATTACAATTTTATTAGAAAATATACGCTATCAATTCTAGTTTTTATTTCCATAAAATAACGGTTATTAATACTAAAATACACATTTTTACTTAAAACGTAATTATATAAGGTTTTTGCCTATAATATCATTTCTTATATTAAAAAAATGCTTTTGCTATAAAATTATTATTTTGCAGCTAAATTATCAACTAATGAATAATAATGAAACTATAGTTAAAGTAACCTACTACGGCATTAGTCATAATTTTACGTAATCGAAATCTAACCATTAATCTTTCAATTAACGATAACATCTAACTAATACTAACAGTTATTACCGACTAATTAGGAAACTAATTCAAACTAATTAAACTGGCTATTCCAGGAACAGAATGGTTCTGTGAAACTAACAGAAGGTTGCGAGATTACCAAAGGCTGTGACGGAGCACCGAGAGGATGCCTCAGACTCGGAACGCACACGGACACGGGCATGGAACAAACACGAAAATCGGTAACGCACGGGAGACGCACGAGACAACGACGGAAGCCGCTGCTGGTACACACGGGGCGTGCGGAGGGCGCTGCCGGTAGAGGGGCCATGCGGAAGGCGCTGCCGGGGTTCGTCGGAGGGCGCTGCCGGGGTTCGTCGGAGGGCGCTGCCGGCCGGAGGGCCGCTCGGAGGTGCTGCGGAGGCGGCGAGGGAGCCGCTGGAGCGGTGGAGACTTCGAGCGGGGGTCACCGACGGTCAATCGGGGCACAACGGAAACGAGGCGAGAGCGGTGTCAAAACAACCGGGGTATCGCAGGGAGTGCGGGGACAGCTTCGGTTTCGAGAATGGAGGAGCGGTAAAAGAGTTAAGGGAAGTTTGGAAAAGTGCAGGAGTTGGGTTGTTCTGTGAAGAAGAAAAGAGTTTCTGAATTAAACTCTGCATGAGTTCTAGATCCGGTTGGGGGGGTTGCGCGCGGGACCAGAGGGGAGAGGGGTACGTGGGTTGAATGGATTTTCGGGCAGGGCTTGGGTTTGGGTAGCTAAGAATTAGGCTAATATATAAAGTTATCCACAAAATATATGCAACACACTAAAATTGAACCTTGAAAGAGATTGAATAGAGATCGATATGGTCCTAATAATAAGTTCTAGAAAAATTAAGTAAAATTTTATAGGAAATCTATTCTTTCTGGTTGTGATAAGAGATTTCTGAAAATGGAGAACCGCTAGAAATACAAATTCTCTAATCGGACAAAAGTTATAATAATTTGATAGTACTAAAAAGACAACCATGGTATGGATATAGTCTTAATAATATTAGGGAACCAAATATATCTGAAGTCACTTTGCCTCAAATTCATGCCTCGCCAGAGTGCACATGACTGCAGTAAATTTTTTGGCTCCATAACTTGAATAATGATAGGTTATCGAGTAGTCTATCAACTTTATCCATTTCCTGGCTGAACAACATAGGAGACAAATATGATGCATTTAGGACATAGTCTCAATAATATCTAAAAACCTATAAACAGCTGAAATTACTTCAACTTTTAGTCTAGTCTCGCCAGTGTGCAACTGGCTGCAGTAAACTCGTAGTTTTCATAATTCAGATAAATGGTTGTAACGCATGTGTGAAGCCATATTAGGTCACTAGATATTTTCTCATCTTTGTCCACGGGAATTTCAAAGGGATAGCTCAACAATTCAAAAAATTTCCAATGACTAGAGAAAATTCAATAATAGAATGGGATCAAATCTCTGACCGTTCCTGCATCATGATACTCAAGCATTGAGTTTAGAAGCTTTCTAGGCCTAGAATTGATCAAGAAGTTGCATAGAGAGAGTAAGGTTTCAAGTTGAGTGGAGGATGTCAACAAATAAAAATATTCTCGATCCTTAGAATTGTCACTCCTCGTTCCCAGAATACGTATTTTTATACGTGTACTGCTTGAAGTATTTATTTAATATTTATCGTACATTTATTCTGAAATTTTATGCTAATTAATTTTTCTGTATTTTCTTTCACTGCTTTTGCTTAAGCTCTTGGTTTATTTCGTTCATGTTGAACCAACTTGGTTTAGCTTGGTTCATCATGATAAGGAGTAGATGGCCTAGATCTTGTAGAAAGGAATAGGGGGTGGAGATTGACTTGGGCTTGATATTTATGCCCCTTTTGCTTTTCTCTCTCTTCATTACTCACATTTACTTCTTCTTCTTCATCCTCCATTACTCTCCTATCCACCCATTTGGAGAGACAAGTACATCTTGTATACCATGAGGGATTTCATGCATTCCTATTCATTTTTAGTCCATGTTGTTTATCTTCTCTTCCTCTACAAGTTTAGGTCTTGAAGTTCTTAATTTCCATGGATGGTTGGGTGTAGATCTAAGTTTTAAGTTTTGGTTTTTATATGGATTTTGTGGTTTTGATCTATCAAACTTTGTTGTTTTCAAAAATAAGTGGTTGTTGTAGATAATTCAATTCTACCAAAGTTTGGCTTTTGAAAAGTTAGATTTCGACTTATTTTGAAAAAGTTATGGCTAAAAACATTTTTAGTCATTTCTATGTTCATCTGTCAGCATGTCGGAGTTGAGCCGCATAGATGTCGCGAATGGGCCGCATGAGCCGCATGTCGCAGTTGAGCCGCATAGATGTCGCGAATGGGCCGCATAAGCCGCATGTCGCAGTTGAGCCGCATAGATGTCGCGAATGGGCCGCATATCCGCATGTCGCAGTTGAGCCGCATATCCGCATGTCGCAGTTGAGCCGCATAGATGTCGTGAATGGGCCGCATACGCCGCATGTCGCAGTTGAGCCGCATAGATGTCGCGAATGGGCCGCATAAGCCGCATGTCATAGTTGGTCCGCATATGGTATCGCGAATGGGCCGCATAAGCCGCATGTCATAGTTAAGCCGCATGGTGTCGCGAATGGGCCGTATAGGCCGCATGTCGCAGTGGAGCCGCATAGATGTCGCGAATGGGCCGCATAGGCCGCATGTCGCAGTTGAGCCGCACAGATGTCGCGAATGGGTCGCATGAGCCACATGTCGCAGTTGAGCCACATAGATGTCGCGAATGGGCCGCATGTCGCAGTTGAGCCGCATGGTGTCGCGAATGGGCCGCATAGGCCGTATATCGCAGTTGGTCCACATGCATGTCGCAGAATAGGCCGCATAATGCCTATTTTGGCTGTTTCTAACTGTTATATGTCCTAATTGACTGAATTGTGGCTAGAATTTCTTCCAACTTCCAACATGAAAGTTGTAGATCTTTTCCTTGGCTTCAAGAATATGTTACCAACTATTTTATGCAAGTTATAGACTCGACCATACTTAATACTAGTTTGACTTTCATGCCTTGTCACGAATTGACCTCGACTGTTACTTTGACTAATGATTGATCATGCGTTCCTAGTTGGAACTAGAAGACTGGCTAGTCGTCTTATTGAATTGAATGAGACACGTTTATGTATGAACCATAAACCATTGCGATCGACTAGCCGATCCGAACATTGGCATATGGACACATGTTGACTTCCATTTTTTTATAAAAGCAACATGTGTACTTTACGATCAAGGCATGATTATTCTGTGGCTAGGCTTGATTGTTGCATTACGCTATATAAGACCTACAACCGAGCCGCACGGGTATCGTTGTAGAGTTATGCATATCGTACTCTGTACGGGAGTACTCATTCAGAATGATCATGATCCACGGCATGAGATTTCAATTAACATAGGGACTACTAAGCTAAATAAAAATAACTATTGCATGGAGAAAATGGATTCTCGAGTTCTTATATGGCAGCTATCTCGGAACAATTAGTGCCCCGACATGCCGGCTGGTTCCCACGGTTACTGCAAATCTGTCGCACGGATAGGGAGTGGTATCTGTTTATATTTACTGTACATTGATAACGGGCGTCCCGCTAGGACACGTCTAATTCATGACTGGCGCAATTGATTATTGGGTAGACTAGCCTTGCTTGTATATTGTAAGAACTGAGGAATTTCTTATTGCATATTTCCAAGGTAACTTGAAACTCACAGTAGCAAGCCGTAGTAGTTGGATGGCCGTTTAAATTGATTTGTTTGTGCACTGTACATACTCTGTTAACTACTGAGACAAGCAGAATGTTAGGACATGACGGGTCAACTTCTGTCCTTGTTTGGTTGGAAAGTTGGCTTGAAGTGTCTTGATGTTGTGCGAACCCCAGTAGCAAGCAGAGATCTATTTTATTCTTAATTCTTACCACTGGTTCTAATTCCTCATGTTATGCTTCCTTGCGGTACTTGCTATTAGAGGTCTAACCTCTCTGGTTTTGTATGGCCAGATTTAGAGCCAGTTCCCGAGGACTCAGCTTACTTCTACCTCCAAGATGGTCAATACTAGAGGGATGATCGCAGGGGGACCCGAGTGGGTTTCTTGCTTCCCTGCTCGTTTTGCTACTTACTTTATATTTTTTTGCTTGGCACCGATATGTTAGTCGGATAGTCTTGCACTTACTTTTACATAATTATAACTAAGTCAGACTGCAGCTGATAACAATTGTGTATACCTTGTTATATCCTCTGGCTATGTTTTGTACAGCCAGATCTCAAGAACATTTTGACTGGGCGTTTGGGACGTCTTACTGTTTTATCTTACATGTTCTCTATTACTGCTTCTTGTTTGAATGATTGAGACAATAGATGTTGAGTAACCCTAGTGAGACTTTCATGTAGTATGCACCCCCTCGTCTTTTATACAGCATTGATCATATTATACGGTATTCATCTACCCGTAATACGTAGCTGGCTGAGTCATTCCCCCGCTCTCCGATATTCTGGTTCTGGGGCGTGACAAGGTTTTAGTGGTGGCCCATGCAGGTCTGATTTCGGACTTGTGGGGTGTTTTAATTTATAGGATGTCTCAATCACACATGTTTTCCCTTGATCTCATGATTCGTTGTTCTTGACCCTAGCTTGATATTCCAATATCTTTTGACTTCATTGATCCTTCATGTCCGGTCGTTTGATTGTTCTTTTGTCCCTTCTTAGGGGCATTTCGTCCGTATCTGCTAGAGCTGGACAACAACAACAAAGGCAATATGAACAGCAAGACCCTATTGATCAGCAACAAGGGCCAGTACTACCTCAAGAGACCATCCAAGAAGAGGTGATAGTGGAACCAACAGCTAGACCATAATATCCGGAGGTTCCAACGCCACCAACAATTCCACCTACCCCCGTGGAAGTAGACACACCAGCCCTTCTGGAGATCATGAGAGGGATGATGGCTACTCAGCAACATCAGATGTTGGCCCAGCAACACATGCACACTCAGCTGCAAGAGCAAAATGAATTACTCAACCAATGATTGCAAACGGCTTTGGAAAGAGGGATGAGGACAGATTCAGGAGCATCAACCAGATTTTGCAAGTACAACTCCCGTCGTTTCGAGGGCACGAAAGATGACATTTCAGCAGATGCATGGCTTAAGGACATCGAGGCTATTTTGATAGCGGCTAAGGTTCCGACGAAAGAACGTGTGGATCAAGTGAAGCTGTTACTTCAGGACCTCGCACGTGATTGGTGGGAATCAGAAGAAGGGGGCATCAGATGTCCTATTGCTTGGGACAATTTTACTTTGAGATTCAAGACGAAGTACTATAGAGTTGTGGTGCGGTTTGAGCTGCAGCAGAAGTTTATCAACCTCAAGCAGCCTGGCAAGACAGTAGATACTTATGCAGTAGAGTTCTGCAGATTGAGTAGGTTCGCCACAGAGATGGTGGCAACGGAGAGCCAGAGGGCTATGAGGTTTTAGCAGGGTTTCATCTTGAACTCTTGTAATTGATAGAGGGACACAACTACCAGACTTTCGATGAGGTATTGACGGCAACCCGGAGGCATGAGATCACCATCCAGAGGATCACATCTAGGACTGAAGGTCAGAAGAGATCTCACAATTAGATTGAAGGAGGAGGGGGAGCAGCTCCCCGAGTTACAGCACAACCCCCTGGCATTCGCATTCACGATATGGCAATGCGAGGGCCAGCACCCCCAGCAAGGCAACAACAGCAACAGAGGAAGAACCAGAAACCCCCGACGGGCTGCACTTATTGTGGGAAAGCAGGACACACTAGAGGTGTGTGTCGAGCGTTGAACGGACAGTTTGATATGTGGAAGTCCAGATCATCGGGTTTCCACCTGTCCTATGAATTCGAGGTCAGGAGGACCAGTACAACAATTTCTTGCTCTGCCAGTACCAGGGGCAGGCCAGTATCAAGGACCATCGGTAGCAGTGAGATCGTTGGCACAACGTCCGTTGATGTCACAGGCTCAGATGTTTCGACATCAGGGACCGTCGATGCACCAGCAACAACATAGACCACCCCAGCATCACCAAGGCAGGGGCCAGCAGCAGCACCAGGCTAGGCCGCAGCATGGGAACCAACAAGGAGGCCGAGGGCAGGCATTCAATCTGCCGTTGGAAGAAGCATTGGCATCGGGAGATGTTGTGGCAGGTAACATTCTCGTCGCCTCATATCCCGTAGTAGCATTGTTTGATTCGGGAGCATCACACTCATTTATATCTGCATAATTTATGTCACGGTTAGGAATAGAATTTGAGACATTGCCAGGAAGGTTGAATATACTCACTTGTAATGGGCTCGTAGGAGTTAGTAGAGTTATTCTAGCATGTAGTATTGTAGTGTGCGGGCGTTCTTTAACCGCCAGGTTGATAGAATTTCCTATAAGGAATTTTGACGTTATCTTAGGCATGGACTGGCTGAAAGACAGTTGTGCCATAATAGATTACCGTATAGGGAGTGTATCTTTTAATATTCCAGGCATGGAGCAGTTTACCTTAGTCAGATCAGAGGCAACTCAACAAAAAGAAGGGATAGTAGCGGCAATGGAAGAAATTCAAGTCCCGAAGGTAGTTGAAGAGTTTATTGACGTATTTTTCGAAGAACTTCTAGGTCTATCACCCATTAGAGATATTGAGTTCAGTATAAAATTGACACCGGAAACTTAACCGATATCGGATGAGTTTACAGAATGTCGGATTCAGAGCAGGCCAAGGTGTACCAGCACGTAGAGGAACTGACGGCGAAGAAGTTTATTCGAGACAGAGAGTCACCATGGGCAGTACCAGTGGTACTTATAGGAAAGAAGGATAGGTTATCAAGATTGTGCATTGACTACAGAAAGCTCAATACGACAACAGTAAAGAACAAGTACCCGCTACCAAGGATCGACGATTTGTTTGATCAGTTGAGCAGAGCAAGAGTTATCTCCAAGATAGATCTTCGGTCAGGGTATCATCAAGTTAGAGTTCGAGAAGAGGATATTCCTAAGATAGCATTCAGGTCGAAGTACGGGCATTACGAATTCCTAGTTATGCCGTTTGGATTGACCAATGCTCCAGCAATATTTATGGATTTGATGAACCGCATCTTTATGCCATACTTAGACCAATTTGTCGTTGTGTTCCTCGATGACATTCTCGTATACTCAGCTAGTGAAGAAGAGCACGAAGATCATCTCAAGAAAGTATTACAGGTTCTGAGAGAAAACCAGTTGTACGCCAAGCTCAGCAAATGTGAGTTTTGGTCAGACCACATTTCATTTTTTGGGCACATCATATCAGGAGCTGGAGTGGCAGTGGATCCCAAGAAAGTAGAAGCAGTAGAAAGTTGGCCAACGCCTAAGGCTGTAGCAGATGTGCAAAGTTTCTTGGGACTGGCAGGATATTACAGAAGGTTCATATCAGACTTTACAAGACTTTCAGCACCCATGACCCGCTTGACACGAAAGGATGTGCCATTCATCTGGTCGGCAGAATATGAGGCATTATTTGAGAATTTGAAGCAGAAGTTGATATCGGCACCTATTCTTACATTACCAGTTGAACCCGGAGGTTTCACTATATATTGTGACGCGTCAGGAAAGGGACTTGGGTGTGTCCTAATGCAGCGTGGGAAGGTGATAGCATATGCGTCTAGGCAACTTCGAGACCACGAGAAGAATTATCCGACTCATGACTTGGAGTTGGCGGCTGTAGTATTTGCTTTGAATCTATAGAGGTATTACTTGTACGATGATCGAGTGGACATGTACACAGACCACAAAAGTCTAAAGTACATCTTTACTCGGAAGGAACTGAACATGAGACAGAGAAGATGGTTAGAGTTGATCAAGGATTACGACGTGGAGCTTCAGTATCATCCAGACAAGGCTAACGTAGTAGCAGATGCTCTTAGCAGGAGAGGCGGCACATTTATTTGACATCACAAAAATATATTTTAGAAGACCTTCAGGAGATGGGCATCGAGGTTATACTTTCTAGTGATATAGAAATTCTCGCAAGTCTACGAGTTCAATCCGACTTAGTAGACAGGATCAAGTCAGCTCAGGCACATGACCCAAGGATCCAGAAGCTTAGGGCAGAATATGAGTCAGGACTCAGAAAGGAGATAAAAATTCACGAAGATGGTACACTCAGATTTGGATCGCGTCTATGTGTGCCAAGTGGAGATATTAGACATGAGGTTATGACAGAAGACCACAGTTCTCAATATTCTATACACCCCGGAGGGACCAAGATGTAAAAAGATATCAAGCAGTATTTCTAGTGGAACGGAATGAAGAGGGAGATAGCTAGATTCGTTTCCCGTTGCTTAATATGTCAGCAAGTGAAGACTGAACAACAAAGGCCAGCTGGATTATTACAACCGCTTCCTATCCCGGAATGGAAGTGGGAACATATCACAATGGACTTTGTGACCGATTTACCGAGATCACCAAGTGGTAAGGATACTATTTGGGTGATAGTAGATCGGCTTACGAAGGTGGCACATTTTTTTCCTTTTAGAGTGGGGCAAACTATAAAAAAGTTGGCAGAGTTGTATATGCAGTAGATAGTTAGGCAGCATGGGGTCCCTGTCAGTATTGTATCAGATAGAGATGCCCGCTTTACTTCACATTTCTGAAAGAGTTTACATCAGAGCCTGGGTACCAAGTTAAGATTTAGTACGGCGTAACACCCACAGACGGACGGACAATCAGAAAGAACAATTCAGACTCTAGAAGATATATTACGAGCTTGCACCCTAGGTTTTGGAGGATCTTGGGAGAGTCACCTGCACTTAGTCGAATTCTCGTACAGCAACAGCTATCAAGCCAGTATCTAGATGGCGCCATTCGAAGTACTATATGGTAAGAAGTGCAGGTCGCCACTGGCATGGGATGATATAGGAGAGAGAAAGATATTAGGCCCAGAAATGATTGTTCAGATGGTTGAAGTGGTTAAGAGGATTAGAGGGCGACTTCGAGTTGTGCAAGATCGGCATCGTCAATGGACAGACCAACATCGTAGGCCGCTGGAATTTTTTGTTGGGGACCACGTGTTCTTGCAGATCTCACCTACCCGTGGGGTCATTAGATTTGGCGTTCGCGGGAAGTTGAGTCCACGATACGTGGGCCCATTTGTTATCCTCGATAGGGGAGACGATGTTGCTTATCGTTTGTCCCTTCCACCTTTGTTACGTGAGGTACATGATGTATTTCATGTATCTCAGTTACGAAGGTATGTATCGGACCCAAGCCATATCCTCGATCATTCTGAGCTAGTTGTTGGTACCAACCTGTCTTACGAGGAGCAGCCTGCGTCCATTTTGGACCGAAGAGAGAAGATACTCAAGAATCGAACAATTAGCCTTGTCCGAGTTGCTTGGGGTCATCACTCCTTAGGAGAGTCAATGTGAGAACATGAGGATGATATCCGATCACGATATCTGCACCTATTTGACTCACAAGGTATATTTCTTTTCCTGTACCTTGATTGTCTTGACTCCTCATGCTTAACACCCTATGAATAGAATTGCTTGATGTCGTAGATTGACAAATATAGATATATTACTTGTTGTTGATATTGTAAGATGACTGCTTGCTCGCTAGAATTGCTTGTACTTGGATTAGTCTGGCACTGATGTTTCTAGCCTACTTGGAATTAAAATTCTGCGGACGAAATTTTTCTAAGGAGGGTAGAGATGTCACTTCCCGTTCCCAGAATACGTATTTTTATACGTATACTGCTTGAATGTATTTATTTAATATTTATCGTACATTTATTCTGAAATTTTATGCTAATTAATTTTTCTGTATTTTCTTTCTTTGCTTTCGCTTAAGCTCTTGGTTTATTTCGTTCATGTTGAACCAACTTGGTTTAGCTTGGTTCATCATGATAAGGAGTGGATGGCCTAGATCTTATAGGAAGAAATGGGTAGTGGAGATTGACTTGGGCTTGATATTTATGCCCCTTTTGCTTTTCTCTCTCTTTATTACTCATATTTACTTCTTCTTCTTCATCCTCCATTACTCTCCCACCCACCCATTTAGAGAGGCAAGTACATCTTGCACACCATAAGGGATTTCATGCATCCTCATTTATTTTTAGTCCATGTTGTTTATTTTCTCTTCCTCTACAAGTTTAGGTCTTGAAGTTCTTAATTTCCATGGATGGTTGGGTGTAGATCTAAGTTTTAAGTTTTAGTTTTTTATATAGATTTTTGTCGTTTTGATCTATCAAACTTTGTTGTTTTTGAAATTAAGTGGTTCCATGTTGTAGAGAATTCAATTCTACCAAAGTTTGGCGTTTGAAAAGTTAGATTTTGACTTGTTTTGAGAAAGTTATGGTCAAAAGTATTTTTGGTCATTTCTATGTTCATCTGTCAGCATATCGCAATTGAGCCGCATAGATGTCGCGAATGGGCCGCATGAGCCGCATGTCGCAGTTGAGCCATATAGATGTCGTGAATGGGTCGCATAGGCCGTATGTCGCAGTTGAGCCGCATAGATGTCGCGAATGGACCGCATAAGCCGCATGTCGCAGTTGAGCTGCATAGATGTCGCGAATGGGCCGCATAAGCTGCATGTCGCAGTTGAGCCACATAGATGTCGCGAATGGGCCGCATAGGCCGTATGTCACAGTTGGTCCGCATAGATGTCGCAAATGGACCGCATAAGCTGCATGTCGCAGTTGGTCCGTATGTGGTGTCGCGAATGGGCCGTATAGGCCGCATGTCGCAGTTGAGCCGCATGGTGTCGCGAATGGGCCGCGTAGGCCGCATGTCGCAGTGGAGCCGTATAGATGTCACGAATGGGCCGCATAGGCCGTATGTCGCAGTTGAGTCGCATAGATGTCGCGAATGGGCCGCATGAGCTGCATGTCGCAGTTGACCGCATAGATGTCACGAATGGGCCGCATAGGCCGTATGTCGCAGTTGAGCCGCATGGTATCGTGAATGGGCTGCATAGGCCGTATGTCACAGTTGAGCCGCGTGTCGCAGTTGAGCCGCATGTCGCAGTTGGTCCGCATGTATGTCGCAGAATAAGCCGCATAATGCCTATTTTGGCTGTTTCTAACTGTTATATGTCCTAATTGACTGAATTGTGGCTAGAATTTTTTTCAACTCCCAACATGAAAGTTGTAGATCTTTTCCTTGGCTTCAAGAATATGTTACCAACTATTTTATGCAAGTTATAGACTCGACCATGCTTAATACTAGTTTGACTTTCATGCCTTGTCACGAATTAACCTCGACTATTACTTTGACTAATGAATGATCATGTGTTCCTGGTTGGAACTAGAAGACTGGCTAGTCGTCTTATTGAATTGAATGAGACACGTTCATGTATGAACTATGAACCATTGCGATCGACTAGCCTATCCGAACATTGGCATATGGACACATGTTGACTTCTATTTTTCTGTAAAAGTAGTATGTGTACTTTACGGTCAAGACATGATTATTCCGTGGCTAGGCTTGATTGTTGCATTACGCTATGTAAGACCTACAATCTAGCTGTACGGGTATCGTTGTAGAGTTATGCATATCGTACTCTGTACGGGAGTACTCATTCAGAATGATCATGATCCACGGCATGAGATTTCAATTAACATAGGGACTACTAAGCTAAATAAAAATAACTATTGCATGGAGAGAATGGATTCTTGAGTTCTTACATAGCAGCGATCTGGGGACAATTAGTTCTCCGACATGCCGGCTGGCTCCCACGGATACTGTAAATCTGTCGCACGGGTAGGAAGTGGTATCTGTTTATATTTATTGTACATTGATGACGGACATCCCGCTGGGACACGTCTAATTCATGATTGGCGCAATTGATTATTAGGTAGACTAGCCTTGCTTGTACATTATAAGAACTGAGGAATCTCTTATTGCATATTTCCAAGATAACTTGGAACTCAAAGTAGCAAGCCGTAGTAGTTGCATGACCGTTTAAATTGATTTATTTGTGCACTGTACCTACTCTGTTAACTACTGAGATGAGCAGAATGTCAGGACATGACGGGTCAACTTCTGTTCTTGTTTGGTTGGGAAGTTAGCTTGAAGTGTCGTGATGTTGTGTGAACCCCAGTAGCAAGCAGAGATCTATTTTATTCTTAATTCTTACCACTGGTTCTAATTTCTCATATCGTGCTTCCTTACGGTACTTGCTATTAGAGGTCTAACCTCTCTGGTTTTGCATGGCAAGATTTAGAGCCAGTTCCCGAGGACTCAGCTTACTTCTACATCCAAGATGGTCAATACTGGAGGGATGATCGCAGGAGGACACGAGTGGGTTTCTTGCTTTCCTGCTCGTTTTGCTACTTACTTTATATTTTGCCGCTTGGCACCGACATGTTAGTCGGATAGTCTTGCACTTACTTTTATATAATTGTAACTAAGTCAGACTGCAGCTGATAACAATTGTGTATACCTTACTATATCCACTGGCTATGTTTTGTACAGCCAGATCTCAAAAACATTTTGACTGAGTGTTTGGGACGCCTTATTGTTTTGTCTTACATGTTCTCTATTACTGCTTCTTGTTTGAATGATTGAGACAATAGATGTTGAGTAACCCTAGTGAGACTTTTATGTAGTATGCATCCCCTCGTCTTTTAGACAGCATTGATCGTATTATACGGTATTCATCTATCCGTAATACGTAGCTGGCTGAGTCATTCTCCCGCTCTCCGGTATTCTGGTTCTGGGGTGTGACAAGAATAACTTAGAAAATATCAATCAATATTGGAATTATTTTTGAAAAATAATTCCTTTGGAAAATTCGTGAACCAGCTAAGTTGAACCAATTCTTTTGGTAACAATTAACCTTGGAACTTTATGGTTTCAGAAGAATTTGGTTCGAAATTGGTTTCGAAAAAGTCAATTGGAAATAAGGTCAAGACAAATGGTTGGATATACTAGTCGTAGAAATACTTTGGATAGATAAGAGTTTATTAGGTTTGCTAAAGAAGATCTTGAAACTCTAAATAGTGAATGGATCTAGATTCCAAATAAAGATAGAGAAGTAAGATTTGATCAAACTAATAGAGGAATTGGAAATAGGTTTGCTAAAGAAGGAGATTGAAAAATCTAATATTAATCCATAAATAGTGAAAGGGTATAGATCCTAAGGGATGTTAGAATCTGATAAAGATATGGAAAAAAATAACCCCCGAAAGCTATGGGACACTAAAAGATACATAAAATCTAGAAAATAATATAGGTAGTAAAATATACCATCATACAATCAGCCTATGCTGGGTAAGGTTTAGGTACAACTATAAGCAAGGTAATCTTCGAAACTATAGGCAAGCAAAAATAGATATTATATAAATAGATAAATTCGGTCCTATGTTGTGACGGGATAAAATAATCTAAGTGTTCTAATTATTTCTAGAGTATGTTTTCCTAAAATCATACTTAAACCTAAGTCAGATTGCATGACTGTATGCCGGTCTAGACTAAGTTGACTAGACCACTTTGCAGAACTGGACCTGTATAGGCCACCACTAAAAATATGTCATAGTCCGATCCCAATATTATGGGTCCAGTCGGATCATTCCTAGCCTGCACCGTTGTGAGACGACGGTAGTAAGCTGTATCAAGCAGTGAACAAAAGCAGACAAAACTAAAGCGAAAAGAAATAACATTTTATTAACCTGGAAACTGGTCTGAAATGAGAAATACAAACAAACAAGCATTCAATTTTTACATGGACTTTATTGCAGCAAAAGGGAAATAAACTAAACCAAGGTACAACTAAAACTCTAGGGCTCCCTGGTCAGGTTCAGCTACCTCGTCAGGGTTCGGATCAGGTCCATAGAAAGAGCTAAAGGTGAGATCATCGTCGTCGTAGTCACCTAAAAGTGTTGCTCTCGAGTCAGGAGCGAGCAAGCACATATTTCTACATCTAACATTCTAAGATAATAATAAATGAAAGCAAGACAGTTTAAAAAGCATATATACAAAATAGTAATAAAAGACAACAAATAATATTCCAGAAGCTACAATGATGCAATCTACAATAGTGCTTTTGAGTATATAACAGAATCTGCGACCGGCTGGATAGAAGCAATATGTATACTAGCATTCTGGCCAAAACGATAGTATACGGTACGGCTCAACCTCCTGTGCGGTAGAGGTTAGCACGAGAGAGGCAATCGGTAAACAATGGCTTTGGTCACATATGTTATACTACTCCCCCAGTCAATCCCCGAGTCAATGAGACAATCAATCAATCCATCCATCGATGTGGAGTCCGAGAGGGATCCACTGTGAATCTGTAACGCCCCAGAACCAGAATACTGGAAAGCGGGGGCGTACATAGCAACCCACGTATATTGAAGTGCAACCCACCTCGCTATACGGCCACGGTTGTCTAGATACATGAGGGTTTAACTACAAGCCATCAGTCTCCTATGGTCATGAACAAACCTATTGTCTCAATCTCAAGCAAGTAATAATAGTTACAAGATGTCAGAATACCAAATATACAATAGTAAGGCGTCCCATACATTACATATTCGGATGATCATGAAGCTAGTCATACAAAATGTCAAGACTAGCAAGAGTTTCAGTCATACATGATCAACCCTAGGATTTGCCAATCATGTTACAGCCCGTAGGCAGACAGTAAATAAAGGTGCAATCGAGCTAAACACGTGTTCGCCGGCTAAACGCCTCAAAAAAATAATTCTACAATAGAGTGGGAGAGCCAAAAATAAACCCACTCGTTGCCAGGGTTACGTCTGGTGGTCACCATCTGGCTGAAAAGTAGGTAGATCCTCTGGAGCTGCTCAGATATCTAGCCATACAAAACCAGCTGGGTCAGGCCCCAGAAAGAGCAAGTGCCACAAAGGAGGCTTCACTTAGGAACTAAAACCAGCATATCATAAATGAATATTAAAGATAATTATAAATGAAACTGATAATAATAAGATAACAACAGTAAATTGAGTACAAGAAAACCATTCAAGTAGCCAGGTCACAACCCTTAAACCAAACAAGGACCGGGGTTGGAACCCTTCACCTGAATAGAAACCCGTCTCAACTACTTGTTGGTAAGGTAATAAGACAATGAACGAAGAGAGAACACAGAACTTCTCCGGGAGCCAGGTTACAACCCTTAAACAAAACAAGGACCGGGGTTGTAACCCTTCGTCTGAACAGAACTGGATCCCTGATCATTATTGTTAAGGCCAGTATAATTATGCTATTGAAGTAAGATAAAACATGACAAGCATGGCATAGGATATAATAAGACAATAAACGAAGAGAGGACACAGAACTGCTCCGGAGCCAGGTTACAACCCTTAAACCAAACAAGGACCGGGGTTGTAACCCTTCGCCTGAACAAAACTGGTCCCCTGATCATTATTGCTAAGACAAGCATAAGTAATCATGTTATGTCACAATCTTGTACAGGATCAGGACGAGACGAAGCTATACTAGACTCCATCCAATCAATCATGGCCAAGCAATAAGTACGGCTTGATACTTTAACTAACTAGGGTTATCACAGGCCTAGTTACTAGCAAATGCAATGAGATTATTCCAACAGCCACAAGCCCTGCAGACCATCTAGGTTATCCAGGTCGAATGTCCGTTCATGAAAGGTGCAACACATGACTGTGTGCTGGAATTGTGCCCTACTCGTCGGTAGGCTACAAGTCCACTTAGTGCGCCCAGATAACGGGATTGCCTGTAGCTGGAAAATCTCTCCATGACTACTGGAATTTCTAGTTATTATCCTTAGTCAATTTCAGTAGGTACCCCTGACCGTGGTATTCAGGGATCCCTATCCTAGACATGATGCAAGATAATACTGGTTCATTTGTACAAACACAATCGTCTACGGTGTCCATTTCATTCATTCTTGTCATGTCAGGCTAGTTGTCCTAATGGCAAATCGAGATATATTATGTCAGGTTTACTTGTCAAGAATGCGCCACGATGGGCCATTATCGTGTTCAAGAAACATGTGCAAACTTACATGATACAAGCACTCTAGCAAGGGACCCAAGTTATTTAAGCATAAATGTAACATTCCAATATAATAAAAGGGTGCAAGGCTACGAAAAAAGCCATGCAGCAAGGGAGAGAGTCTCATGCGGCTCGGGGAACACAGACGCATGCGGCTCAGGAGAATCGGGCTCATACGGCTAGTAGAAAGGGCACATGCGACTCGGGGGAGCGCAAAGGTCTCATGCGGCTGCGTGAATGAGAGTCTTATGCGGCAATGGGGTACATGGGCTTATGCGGCAGCGGGAAGGAAGGGGCTTATACGGCAGAAAGGGTGCACGCTCATGCGGCTCGAGGAATTACTTGCGTATGTGGCAGGGGAAAGGAAGGGCTCATGCGGCAGCGTAAAGGAGAGTCTTATGCGGCAATGGCGTACACGGGCTTATGCGGCAGCGGAAAGGAAGGGGCTTACGCGGCAGAAAGGGTGCACGCTCATACGGCTCGAGAAATTACTTGCGTATGCGGCAGGGGAAAGGAAGGGCTCATGCGGCTCAGGGAAACGGAGCCTTATGCGGCTGGAGGGTCCCATGGCCTATACGGCTGAGGAATTAAGGGGGGTTTATGCGGCTCTGGGTAATAAAGCCTCATGCGGTAGTGGGGCTTGCGGGTCTATGCGGCAAGAGTTTGCAAGCTTATGCGGCAGCGAGAAGTTGACTTCATACGGCCAGGAGACGCAGTGCCATGCGGCTGCGGGAGATGCGGGTTATGCGGCCAAGGAATGATGAGCCTATGCGGCTGGGAAAAGTTTTATGCGGTCGGCTAAGGCCATGCGGCTGAGAGTGCCATGCGGCTAAGGAAAACTTGCCGCATGAAAATCCATGCGGTCAAGTACTGCTCTTCTTCCCCACTGAACCGAGAAGAAGAGCCATGAATCCATGGCTTCAAAGCTTCATAACTCCTTCATCCAAGGTCTGAATCCAGACTTTCATAGGTCAAAATGGGGCAAAATGAAATTCTCCACAACATGGAACCATCAAAACTAGATATTAACAAGGTTAAATAGATCAAAACCCAAGAAATCCAAAAATACAATAAACTTAGATCTACATAAATTGAACCATGGAAATTAGAAATGCTAAATATTAAAGTGTGTTAGAATCTCGTGAGGAAGAGAATAGAACAATAAAAACTGAGTTCCTCCATGAAGCAAGCTGCACTTGCCTAGGCTCTCTCTCTGGTAGGTGAAGAGAGTAATGGTGAAGAAGAAGAAGTAATGGAGAAGAAGTAATGAGGAGAGAGAGAGAAAGAGTGGGCGGCTATAAAGGAAGAGTGGGGTAGGTGGGGGTTTGGTCCACATGAAGAAAAACTAATCCAAATCAAGCCAACCAAGCCGAACCAAGCAAGAGAAATACCAAGAATAAACCATGCAATGAGGCATGCCATAAATCAGAATATGTACACGTATACTAAATACGTAATACGAACCATGGTCGTTAGAACTCTACCCACCTTAAAAGAATTTCGTCCTCAAAATTTAATTAAGATGCTAGAGAAGCAAGGACAAGCTATACTAATCATGGGCAAGCTATACTAATCACAGGCAAGCTATAACAAGGCAATCAATCAAGCAATCATTCATTCAAACAAGGTATTCAGAGCATAAGGCATAAGGAAGACATTATACCTTACGAGTCAAACAGGTCGGGATATCGCGATCGAATATCATCCTCACGCTCCCATGTTGACTCATCCAAAGAGTGATGACCCCAAGCAACACGGACTAACTTAATAGTCTTGTTCTTGAGTATCTTCTCCCTCCGGTCCAATATAGACACGGGCCTCTCCTCATACGAAAGGTTGGTACCAACAACCAATTTCGAATGATCCAGGATGTGGCTCGGGTCTGGGATATACCGTCGTAGTTGGAATACATGAAAAGCGTCATGCACCTCACGTAATGACGACGGAAGAGCAAGACGATAGGATACATCTTCTACTCGCTCTGGAATATCAAACGGCTCTATATACCTAGGACTAAGCTTTATCCGTACGCCGAAAGGAATGACGCCACGGTTAGATGAAATCCTCAGGAATACATGGTCGCCGATCGAGAATTCAAGGGGCACCAATGAGAATCGGCCCAATGGCGCTGACGATCTTGGGCAACGCAAAGATGATCTCGGACTCTCCTGACCACCTCAACCGTCCGAGCAATTATTTCTGGACCGAGCATCTATCTCTCTCCAACATCATCCCATGCTAGCGGGGATCGGCACTTCCTGCCATACAGTGCCTCGAATGGTGCCATATGGATACTAGCCTGGAAACTGTTGTTGTACGAGAACTCTACCAGGTGCAGGTGATCTTCCCATGAACCACCAAAGTCGAGTGTACAAGATCTCAACATATCTTCCAAGGTTCATATGGAGGTGAGTTCCCAAAATCTCCTGCAGACTACGCCAAAAGTGCGACGTAAATTTTGAATCTCTGTCTGAGGTGATACTGACTGGTACACCATGAAATCAGATAATTTGCCTGAGGTACATCTCCGCTAGCTGAGCCGTCGACTGACCAACTTTGAACGAGAGAAAGTGAGCCACCTTCGTGAGCCTGTCTATAATGAGCCAGATACCATCTCTACTGGCTGGGGACCTAGGTAATCCAGTCACAAAATCCATGGTTATATGCTCCAACTTCTATTCTGGAATTGGCAAGGGCTGAAGAAGTCCAACTGGACTCTGATGTTCAGCTTTAATTTGTTGGCAAGCCAAACACCGAGAGACAAACCGGGCTATCTCCCTCTTCATGCCATTCCACCAAAAGTGATGCCGAATATCACGGTACATCTTTGTACCACCGGGATGAACCGAATAATAAGAACTATGAGCTTCTGCCATGATCTCATGTCTGATACCTCCACCGGGTACACAAAGATGCTTCCCTTGTCGAAGTATACCATCCTCATGGATACATAACTCGGGTCTTCATCCTGCCTCACACTCTGCTCTGAGCCACTGAAGCTTGGAATCTGTTGACTGAGCCATCCGGATCCTCTCGACTATAGTGGACTGAACTTGCATACTGGCCATCAATACCATACTGGTAGGAAGGACAACTTCTATACCCATCTTATGAAGATCTGCTAATAACTCAGGTCGCGTTGTTAGGAAATAAACTCCGGCTCTCCTGCTCAATACATCTGCAATGACGTTGGCCTTCCCAGGATGATACTGCAAGTTGACATCATAATCCACAAGTAGCTCTAGCCATCTTCTCTGACGCATGTTAAGATCCTTCTGGGTGAAAATAAACTTCAGGCTCTTGTGGTCGATGAAAATCTCCACCCTATCTCCATACAGGTAGTGCCTCCACAACTTAAGTACAAACACTACTGCTGCCAGCTCCAAGTCATGGGTTAGGTAATTCTTCTCATGATCACGAAATTGACGTGACGCATAAGCTATTACCTTCCCATGCTGCATCAGAACACATCCTAAACCTCTGTCTAAAGCATCATAATACACTAAAAATCTCCGATTCTATCTGGAAGCGTGAGAATAGGAGCCATCATCAAGCCTCGCTTCAACTTCTCAAAAGAATCCTGGCACTCCGCTGTCCAAGCAAACTGCACATCCTTGCGGGTCAACTGGGTCAGTGGCGCTGAAATCCGAGCAAAGTCTGAAACAAATCGCCGATAGTAGCCGGCCAAGCCAAGAAAACTGTGAACTTCTGTAACTGTGCTAGGTACCGGCCATGTCTCAATGGCCACGACCTTCTGGGGATCCACTTCTACTCCTCCTCTGGTGATGATATGACCCAAGTATGAAATACGATCAAGCCAGAACTCGCATTTACTGAACTTGGCATACAACTGGTACTCCCTGAGAATCTGGAGAACCACACGGAGATGCTGCTCATGCTCCGCCTCACTCTTGCTGTAGACCAGGATGTCGTCTAGGAACACAATCACGAACTGATCTAAATAAGGCATGAAGATACGATTCATGAGATCCATGAATACAGCCGACGCATTGGTTGCTCCAAATGGTATAACAAGGAACTCTCAATTCCTATATCTAGATCTGAAAGCTGTATTCGGGATGTCCTGCTCTCTGACTCTGATCTGATGATATCCTGACCGCAAGTCAATCTTCGAGAATACTGCTGCCCCCTTGAGTTGATCAAATAAGTCATCTATCCTCGGGAGAGGGTATCTGTCCTTGATTGTCACTGAGTTCAAGGTACGATAATCAACACATAATCTGGACGTACCATCCTTCTTTTTCACAAGAAGCATCGGGGCTTCCCAAGGCGATCCACTTGCACGAATGAATCCCTTGGTTCTAAGTTCTTCAATCATCTTGTACAATATCTCTAACTCTGATGGCGCCATCCTGTAGACTCTCTCTAATACTGGTACTGTTCCTGGGATCAAGTCTATGGTGAACTCGATCTCTCGCTCTGGCGACATTCCTGGAAGCTCTTCTAGGAAAACATCTGGAAGTTCTTTAACTATCCGGGGTAACCGTACTGCTGCTACTGCCATCCGCAAAATTGGAGGAGAAGGTTCAACTTCGCCTCGGGAAAAGAAAAACTCTGGCTCGCCTGGAATGCTAAGAACAATCCTGCCAATATGGCAGTCTATCCTAGCATACTGGTCTCTCAACCAATCCATTCCTAAGACCACATCATAGTCGGCCATCGGGAATCACTACACCAAAAGGGGAACTTTCTAACACAATTTTTTTTAATTACTAACAGTGTTTAACTGTTAGTACGTACTAACAGTAAAAAACCATTACCACATCACAAAACCATTAGCATAAAAAGAAATAAAATAAACATAGATATAAATAACACATTTTTTTTCCGTAACACATTAACACTGTTAGCCAAGTTAATAAAAATTTAATAAATAAAAATTCTAACCCCTGTGCTCTTCACGTGATAGCATAAGTGTTAGGGCGGAGGGAAACACTTTTTCGTCCCCCCCAAATTTTCTCTCGACTGTCATCCTCCCGAAATGCTTCCTCTTCCTCTTTTCCCCCAAAATTTTCCATTTTCACGTGAAGAACTCCTCTTTCCCCCCAAAATTTTCCATGTTTAAGTTTTTCTCCTCTCCTCTCCCCCCTCAAAAGTCCCCCCAAAATTTCTTACTGTCATCGGAATCCCTTTCTCCTCCGAGCGAGCAACTCTCAACTCCTAGCGAGCAACTCTCGTTGAAGGTAAATCCCTTTCTCCTCTTCCTCTTCCTCTTCCTCCTCCTCCCTTCACAATATAATTTTAGGACAAAGTTTAGGAAATTAAATTATTTTCACACCGTATATATGTTTCGTATAGGTGGAGCAGACTCGGAGAAACTCTCTCTGAAGATATTCATCACTATCATCGGTGAGATTTCTTACTGTCATCGGAATAGCTACTGTGGACTTTAATATATGTTTTAGAAAATTTCTTACTGTCATCGGAATAGCCAATGTGTTTTCTATTTGATTTGGAAGATATTTCGTCACCGTATATATGTTTCTCTATTTGTTTGACCGAATTCCTCTATTTGAGCTTTTTCTTCCTTTTCTTTAAATGGTTGATTTGGAAGCACTTCTCTGAAGAGTAAAAGGTTGTGTTAAAGTTTTTTTTCCCCTTAAAATTATGTTTTTTTCAAATAGTACTTATTCATGTTGGTTGGATTAGCGTTTCGAAAACCTCTATTTGAGTATTAAGAAGAATGATATGTTTGTAAGACATCCATTCGAAATGAAAGTCACTAGCCATGAAGCTTTACGAAACTGGTACCAAATCGACTCCGGGATAAAACTGGCCCTCAAGTCTAGTTCATATTATAATTGTGCTGAATGTCGATGCAGCTGCTTATTCTAGATCTATTTTTGCATTGCCTTGTCAAATAGGTTACTTAGGTTAACCAGTTGATGCATTTGACAAGAAAAATCAAGGATGTAGGTACATAGTATATATTTCATAAAAATATCATTAGATTTTTTTGTCCAGACAGCACAATTTATCTGGCATCTCAGAATTTGGAGACTTGTTTGTTTTCAAGGGCATGCCTTATTGGTTTCAGTTTGGTTTCTATTATGTTTCTGCTAGATATTCAGTAGTTGTATGAAAGAAGTCTTGTTCCATGAGCATTTTGAGATTTAAGATTAATTTAGGTACATGGACCTCACTTGTATGGTTTATCTTTATTATTTGGTGCAGAGAAGTTTCTCTCTGGTATCTTTGTAACTGCTAACCAAAATTATGGTTTCGTGTAATATACTGGATACCGTCTATATATCTTCCCATTTTGGTATAAGGTGCTGCTTTTGATAGATGGTCATACTCTACTAATCTATAATGTATGAATACTACAAATATAGGGAGAGATGTTTGGTCTTCGGACGTTATTATTTCTATATGGATCTTTAGCATTTTATGCCTCTCTGATTTCCTGCTTCCTTTCTAGCATCCTTGTAGTTTTCTTCAATATATACACTATTTGTGGACCGACTACAAGACGGATTGAAGCTATCGTTAGAGAAGGGAGTATAAATTATGTGCTTACATGTTACTTGCTTACTGCTACTCATTGATTATATTTTTTATTTGTATATGGTGAAGGGAATTACACTTATGAAAAATTACATCTCTAGATACCCTTTTTTATTCCCTTCAATTTGCCTTTGCTGCTCCCTGCACTAGCAACACATAATGGAGGACTTTAATTGCTTATTATTAGTCATGGTGAGCTAAATAGTATGACCAAGAGAACCACTCGAACATAAAGGAGAGAGAGAGAGAGAGAGAGAGCTCTTCCTTCAGTTTTGTGAGAGTTGGTTTTGTTTTCCAGGACACGGCAATCCGAACCATCTGTATCAATCTCAATGGTTGGCATAGCTCTTCCCTACACTGAGGCCTCGTTTGGTTGGTTCGAGGAAAGGATTTTTTTTCTGCTCATTTTATTTAGCATTTGAACACAGAAAATGAATGACTTTTCTTTTCCAAGATCCTGATTCCGCAAACCAAATGTGGAGAGGATCCAAATCCGTAACATGTGTATTGGACACCGCATGCAAATGCTACCACTTTTGGAACTTGTTATTAGAATTGGAGAGCAATGAACCAAATAGAGAGCAATAAACCGTTCTTGTAAATCCATTTTGAGCATAAATATCTCTTTGTTTTCTTAGAACAAGTTCTGAGTTCACTATTGGTTGGTGTGAGAAATCAGGTGAATCTTGATACTGTTGACTATAAACCTAATCTAAACTGAGGATGTAAGCCCAAGTTTCATGAGTGACTGAATTGCCTTGACCACAGGTTCACTATAGGATTTAGTATGTTCAGGAAACTATATCATTACAAGATAGATTAGATAATTAAGGATGTGGGTATAGACCATATGCAAGAAGGAAGAATATCAATGTCATGACACTATGATTTACCAAAAGTAGGTCGCTTATTAACCACTTTATGAAATATATACTATGTACCTACATCCTTGATTTTTCTTGTCAAATGCATCAACTGGTTAACCTAAGTAACCTATTTGACAAGGCAATGCTAGAAGTCACCAAATCGACTCCGGGTTAATCTTTTTGCTATAGTTTCTATTAGTGATCAGTAGTAGTGTTATATGTGTATGTGTTGACTGACACTTGTTGCCATATTAAGTAAAGTATCAAGGTTCTTCCTTAGATAATATTTATGCTCAACTAATTAGGAGTTGGTAAGTTTCCTGCTCTTTTTTATTGTATTATCGAAGAGACGTCTCAGGGATAATACATTCATTAACTGTGCTACATGTTAGCATTAGATCAAAATATTTTTCGTTGTAAAGTTCAGTATATATGGAATTAAAATGCTACAATTGATGCACAGTGATACTTGTGTAGGTTTCTATCATAGTAAATAACATTAACATTTGCATACATTGATAATTCTATTGTTGGAAATTGCTCAAGATGGTCTGAACATGCACAAGAAAGATCTAATGAGACACGACATGGAGAAGTGCATGTACAAGAAAGATATAATTTTTTATCCTAGATTAGTAGAATATTTTGTAGCATATTATAATTTTTTAGTTTTTATTTTTGGCATATCACCGTTCATGAGAAATATAGAGAGACTTGTAGAATTTTGATAGGCTATTTATAATATTGGCATATCACTGTCTATAATTTTTTTATTGGTAAATAATAATCTACTTGTCTTCATGATCTAATTTATCTTAATCTTGTTTGTTTATTAGGTTCCTAGTATAGAAAGGGATAATAATCCTTGTATTATGTCAAGATCGATATCAAGAGAGTGGATTAAAAATCCATACAGAAATGATGTTGAATATATACAAGGTGTTCGACATTTCATGAGCTTTGTGAAGTGCCACTCACCACCCGGGATCGGAACATGCCCTTGCCCTTGTATGAAGTGCAAAAATTCAAGAAGATTTCTTTTTGAAACGGTTGAGAAACACTTGGTCATGTTTGGTATGGAACCAACGTACGATGAGTGGTTCTTTCACGGAGAGAGGAATGGTATGAACGTAGTGGTGGATCCTACGCCACATTTTTGAAGAGGATCAGATCCAAGATCAAATCCAAGAAGAATATGAAGATGATGCAGGGGGTGCACTCGGGAACCTTGTTGATGATGCTTATGGAGTTCATGATATGGCACAAGCTAGTTGTGAGGAGAACCTTGGCGAGACGGGTGTAGTTTCTGGTAGTCCATTTGTCCATGGTCTTGATCATGGTAATAAGTATCATGAATACAAGAAAAATGCAAATGAGAAACTATATCCTTCATGTAATGCCCCGCTCCGCACGAGGCATTTGGTTGGCTTATTGGATAGGATCAGAATATTGGACCGTGACTTATGTCGGGAATCGGAAGAATTGAGACTGATGCAGTCTCACTTAGCGGGCTAGATGGAATGGGTATTGGAACGTGGCTCGCTGGTGGAGCTACGCATGGTAGAATTGTGTGTGATCGGAACAGGAAGACCCTTTTATGCAAGTGAGTGGAACTGTCCTTCCTCCTCCTTACTCATTCATGCTTAATAAATGAAGTATTGAAATGCTATGAACTGTCCCTAAATGTCCCATATGTTCGTTGCTAAATAATAGAGATGCTTATGCTGAGAATTATTGAAATGTACAATTCATGAACTGCTAACGTGATTCGATGCCTGAGATTGAATGAACATTGTTCCTTATGTTTAATGCTGCTGAAACGGCAAAACACTTGAATAATGAGATGCCTTGTGAATGATAGAATAAGAAATGAACTGGCTGTGCTATCGACCCAATGAACTGAATGAGACACTAGAATCATGTACTCTCTGTATATCTGTCACAAGAATATGAAATATTGCCTGTCCCTTATAAGAAATGAATGAATGAATAAATATTCCTATGAAATGAATGAATGTTACGTTCCTTTTTAGAAAGGAATGATATGAGATACATTGCAATGAAGCAATGAATGAGAAATGATAAAGCTGGGATCGTTGAGATCACCAAATGAAATGATGGTAATGATGAAACGAATAAGTCATTGAATATGACTAATGATGCACTGTTGCCTTTACTTTCCTTAATATATTACCATGCGATTATGTTCACAATCGAGTCGGACACGCATTCGCATGGTCATAGACAACTTGTATACAAGGTTTGAGTAATAATTTCCTCGAACGGTTCCTAGGGCCCTGGGGACCGATTCGGCCTAGGAGAAAATAATGATGAGTGCTATGGAAGCACGGATAAGGCGGGGTGGCATAGAGGCTCGCCACCTACTATGCTGACCGTATTATCTTAAAATGAAATGAAATGAAAAGAGTCCATATGGTTAATAACACCAGTAACTATGTAGTCAGGATGCATGCTAATGAATGTTTTGTGCAGGCAGAGTAAGTATATCGGATAACCTGTATTTGATGTAGGAACGACGAGTCGGCTATCGGTAAGAAATCACATAATTGTGATATTGTATAAGTTGGTTTAACTTGCCTGCTTAATATGTTCCACTCAGTATGCTAAAAAGATGCCTTGCTATAAATAGTGCTCAAACATAACATCCATGCATAAGTAATGCTTGAAATGAGAATTGTCATAACATGTTTAAGATGTTAATGTTAACGATGCCTCAATGACGCCTTTGCATGATAACATCAAGAATTCTACAATGATATGTCCACATAAGTATTGCTAAGAATATGTTTACATGCTTCACCATGACTATTGTCCATGAACTGTAAACTGATGCTAGACCCCAAGTAGAAAGATCATTGTATTAATTGCTTGCTAAAATTGACCAGTTAGTGTTGGTTTATGCGAGTGGGTTGGATTCTGCTCGCCAGTACATAGATGATGTGCTGACCCACGTTTTGTGGGCAGGTGCTCGTGCTTGGAATGTTCTGCACACGAAGATTGGCTTGATTGGTCCCGCGGTATCGAAGATTTGTTGGGCATACAGAAGCTCTCCTTGCACAAGATGATGTCTTTTGTTTATAAAGGGCATAATGTATGGAACATTGTAATCAGTTGTACCAGTAAGATTGTAAGCCAAGTCGGTATATATCGAGTTGTAATCCAATGTAAGCTGTATATCATTGTTCAGTTGGCTTTCAATGTAAAGTGAGATGTGTTATAAATATTGTACTTCATTACAAGTCTTGTACTCTTCTTCAATTATCAATAAAGAGAATAAAGTTCTATATGTCTCTGTGTGACTTCAAGTTATCTTTTTATCTCCGCTGCCATAAAGAAGTGATGTACTTATATTCAATGAGAAAGATTGTCCTCACTAACTTCAATTTGTCTGCTTCTGCCGCTGCGATGTATTTCTATTTAAGATTATCGATTATGTACCATCTTTGCCTTGTACAAGTGCAATACCAGACTTGTACGGCATCACGCCCAAGCGAGGACGATCGATTCCAAGAGATAAAATATGTCAATAAATGACTCTACGAATCAGGGCGTGACAAATTGGTATCAGAGCACGGCTTTACATCCTTGGTCTCTTATTTGATTCGTTTCAAATCAAAGTTGCATCGACGATTAAATCAAAGATTGCTTCCGCAATTATGCTGTTGTTGTTCTGTAATCATCCTTACGTTGTTCGTGTCTGAAAGTTCATTGACCCTCTTGGCTGCTCACTGGATGTTCCATACAATAAGTCTATATACATTGTGATGCCCCTGAATGAATGATTGTTGTTGGTTTGGACAAAAAAATAACCCAACAATGACTCGATGCCATAGTATGCTATATTGTGAATGCTGTTGGAAATGTGGGAATATAGAAAAGTGGCTGGGTATGCTGTAACAAGTTGAGAATTTCATGTGATGTTGGAAAAGAATTGTGAATGGGATAATTGATGGATGAGTTCAACAAAACTAGCGAATTAACTCATGGGTGATGGCTAGTACTTTCGAGACCCTAAGAATGTTGGCTTAGAATATTGAGACCCCGAGATGTTGGCTAAGTATTGTGATCATTATAGATAACGAATGTCCGAAATAGATTGAGTTGGTATTGTTTAAGGATGGCTTCATTTCTGAGTGGTATATTGCCTCTACCACCTCAGAACGAGATGTATGTTGACCCTTCCATAGAATAGCAATGAGATTATCTGTGGGTACTGGGTAGTGTCGAGACGTAGCTGGGAGTCATGTATTGTTGCTAGATGACTCGAGTGTCCCCTGACGGTGATGCTATGTTGGGTAGCGAGATTGTAGAAATGGTAACGGTTGGCTTGGTTAGAAATTGTTTAGTCGAGTGATGACTCGGACTAGTAAGACAGTTAGAATGATATGGGTAAATGATTTGGCTAGAGAATATTGAGGCAAAGAACATTTGAATGTTGATTTCGATTTGTTGGTTGCAAATTATATGTGGCTAATACAAAGTTGGTTGCTAAGCTGAAAGTTTTGAAAAAATATTGTCGGTGAACCAAAGGAATATTAGAAATCTGTGCCTTGACCCTAAGGTGTAATAGATGTCAATCCATCTTGATCATCAAAGGATAGTCGTTACCTATGTGCATGTATATTGAGGAATCTAATGGGATTAGAAAAGTAACAAGTAGCCACCTTAAATATTTGTGTTGCCTAGAGGATGGTTAAGTGATACATAAATTGTCGGATTGAATGGATGAACTATTTGACCATTGCTGCATGAGATTTAAGAATGCCCGTAAGATAGTTTGATGATTGAGAAACGAATGGGATTGAGAAATTGCAAATGTGTTGGATAATGTCAGTATAGGGCTGTCGGTTGGGAGATAGATTGTTGGCTTATGACTTAGTGGTGTGACTCTGTCATACGAACCGAATATTATGATTCCATAGTTATGTTAAGACTATCGAACCCGATGATCCTTGAATAGTTAGCCTTGGCTTATGGGTTCGTGTGAGTACAAAGGATTTGAAATAGAAATTCAATCATGGGAATTTACTTGATGGATTATTAGAACGATGAGAATCGTATGTCGGGTTAGAATTTGACCGTAATGTTGATAGATCGATCTTAGTCGATCATTGGGTAAGTCTAGAGTGAGCCTCTGTGGGAATTATTTCCTTGAGGAAGACACTAGATAGATAGACTTGACCCTAGAAACCATGGGCTGTATGACCAATTGTTGGCATAACTAACAATGACGATTAATTATTCAGACTGAGTTAAAACCCATAGGTTTGGATAGAGTTTCTTAGAACTGTTGGTTGCTTGTTGGCCCTAAGATAAGAAACTAGTATAACCCTAGTAGCCGTCCACTCTAGGGAAGTCACCTGAATGATTAGGTATAGCTGTCGGTATAGCTAACCATTGAGACTAGACCGAATAATAGATGGCCGTTGGCGACCCATAGAATGACCTTGTGGCATTGAATGAGAGACAGTGATAATGAGTATTGACCTAAGGGAATGTATGCTTCAACTTGTGCCTTAAGAGATGTTTGACCCTTGAGGATTATATGT